>MNCI01032318.1:975944-998363 GCA_015680685.1 Gnetum montanum | reverse complement strand
TTTTATTTTGTTCATTTCCATCTTGACATCCATTTCGTCGATGCCATAGTTGTCCCTTTTTATCTATCTTTCTTACTCCTTTTCTTTCTCCATTCTATCGCTATCAGAGGTTCGCGATTAATCATGGGGGTATGAGGCCTAATTTTTTTAATTTTCTCCTAGCACCAAATTTTTTGATTTTCTTCCTAACCCCTACACCTTCGGTAGTCATCAGTAATATATCCCTAGATCCGTATTAGCCATAACACAACCTAGCCAATGGACCTACACTGAAGCAAGGTATCAATTACATGATGATTCATTTACCCTTGCTAATATAAGATTGTGTTGTGTGTGCAAATGGTGATCATACAAACAATGGATTAGATCTGGAGCAAACACTTGGAATGGAGTAGCGCTAAAGCAGCTATGCAAGGAGCAAGATCGATGGCGTGCTTATGGATGAACAACAAAGGTGAAATCTTGGTGTTGGCAGCAGCAACACTTCTTTTTCTCTCTCTTTCTTAGCTGCCAACAAAGGCCTGATGTCATTGTAATAAGGTGTTCACCCTTGTTGTCATGAACACCAATTTTGTCAAGTCTTGTAATGATGATCCGTTCACATGTCATCCCATTAGTTCCATTCCCCTCAATAATTCCATACCTTCTCGATATTATTGTAAGGAACTCGAGGATGAGTTTTCATTCAGTCACGGGGGTATGATGAGATGTGATATGCACAAGCCATGATATCACAACTTCCACGATATCACATCCCCTGCAATATCACGTACGAGATATTGCGTCGTCCCCTGCAATGTCGCGTATGTGATATCGCAATCCGTCGTCAAATCTATAAATAAGAGGAAGCACTCCCCTTATTTTCCATCCTAGGCTTAAAGTAGGGAAACTCTGGTAGATTGATCACTCCAGAGATAGAATATTTTCCATGTGCCCGCAGTAGGAGTCCCCAAGTGAACAGATCTTTATTCGAGCAGCTTTGTACCTGAACGCAAGTTGTGTACGGCAATAAAGATGAGCTTTGTGGATAAATCTTGTAGTGCATGGAATAGGATTTATTACTTGTTATTTGTTACATGTTATTTCCTACATGTTATTTATTACCTGTAGTAGCGCGGCATGAGTATGACTTGATTACGAGCATTGACAAATGTGTACAGCTAATCAAGGAATCAGCTACTCATCGCGATTAGTCTCTCTCACTTTCAACTCCTAGAATGCGGAATGAGTACGACTTGATTACGAGCATTTACGAATGTGTACGACTAGTCAAGGAATCGGCTGCTCATTACGTTTAGGCTAGTTAAGTGCCTCAGTATGACCACTTCGAGCACGTGCGTTACGTGTGGTGATCCCAATAACGATTAGCATTTGGTAGCCATAGTTGCATAGTTCAGGGTGTGTATGGTAAGTGGGAATGGATGCTGACGCTAGTTAATTTAGACTTAGTCATTAGTTAGAGTTAGTTAGTTTCTCAACCATTCACCTTGATAGCATAGGAGAAAAACATTTAAAAAGATATAAAAATCATAAACCTCGGACTTACTTAACCATACACTGTGACAACTACAAGTAATTATGCTAGATCAAAGTCAAAGATGGTCAAACCCCAACATTATGCAAGGCATGATCCAAAAAATAGAATAATTAAATAAAAAATTATATGAGTTAACATAGTTGATAAAGAAACAAGCTCATGGAATCCAAAGTGAAGCATGTGGCATCTGTGGTAGTCCACAACATGACTATACAACCTACCTAGCCTTGTTATATTGTTAGAAGGAAATGAAATAATTAGTGAATTCTTTTCAATAATATAAGAGCCAACTAATAATGAATTTTCCTCAATGACCATTTTACCCACAATAATATCCTCAAAATAATTTTAGACCTTTTAAGAGTCCAACTAATGACCATTTGGACAAACTTACCCAAAGCCTTACTTTCTTCATTGAAGAAAGTAGGTAATTCACAAGTGATACTAGACAAAGATTTCAAGATTTAACTTAAAATGAACTACCATTCCAACTTGAACCAAATCCTATGTCCCAAAAAAGGGGAAGGAACAAGTGCATTTTGTCAGTACAAGGAGAGAGAAAATAGTTGAACCAATAGTTAAAAAGGGTAATATTCCAAGAAAAAGAAACACAAGAAGAAGTCCAACCTCAAACACTAAATGAGAAAGGAAAAGATCAACCTATTAAGGAAAAAGAACAACCATCATTTTCTAAACAATCAATGTTACCCCCTTTTCCTAAATGGTTACTAAAAGATTTTACAACTAAAACCCACCTTAAAAAATGTTTTGTAAATTATATTTCCATATTCCTTTAGAACAAGTAGTGAGAGACACTCCTCTTTATGTAAAGTACTTGAGGGAGTTATGTACTAAGTGAATGAAGGAAAAGATTCCTAAATAGGTTTATTTAGTTGATAAAATTTCTAAACTTATAAAAAGTCATGAAGTTTTAAAATATCAATATCTCAGAGTTCCTACTATCCTAATTAAAATAAATGACCAAGTCATTAAAAATGCCTTATTAGATTTAGGAGCTAGTATCAATATCATGCCATTAGAAATGGCTAGGTCACTTGATTTAAAGGATATAAAGAGAGTAAATATGACAATAGCTTTGGCTGATGGATCTAATGTAAAACCCATAGCAATAATAGAAGATTTGATTATAGAAGTAGAAATAGGAAAATACTTAATTGATTTTATAGTCAAAGATCTAGATTATTTTCCTATTATAATAGGAAGACCATGGTTAGAAACAACAGCTGTAGTAATTAATTGTAAATTAGAACAACTTCAATTATCATATGCTAATCGTACTTTTATGCTTAACCTATATGATAAGGTGAAAGAATATTGATTAAATAAAGACTTAAAGGAGGCAAGAATGCTTTACACAATGCCCACTCTAGCTATGGCACAATATAGAGAAATCTTAGTGTGAAATAATTTTGAAGAAGGACATTTAGACCTCTCTACAAAAGATCAACAAGATTTCCTTGACCAAATTCTAAATTTAGGCTCAGGGAATATTGGAGAAACAATTCAACCTTTAGATAATGATTCCTTGGATCTTAGAGAATTACCTAGTACACTTAAGTATATTTTTCTAGAACATAATAAACCATTAATAATAAATTTCCAACTAACTATTGAGAAAGAAGCAAAATTGTTAATAGACTTACGTAGAAAATTTGAGGCATTTGCATGGAGTTATGAGGACCTTCATGAAAGAATCTTACCCAACATTTTCCAACATCATATCTACCTAGAAGATAATGTGAAACTAGTAAGAATTCCACCAAGATGAATTAATCTAGTGCTTAAAAAAATTGTTAAAGATGAAATCTTAAAACTTTGTAAAGAGGGGATTATTTATCCAATAGCTGATAGCGAATGGATAAGTTCCATTATTGTCATCCCAAAAAAGGGTGGAAAATGGAGAGTTTGTGTAGATTATCAGAAACTCAACTGAAATACAAATAAAGACCATTTTCCATTACCTTATATAGATCAAATTATGAAAAAAATTAGAAAGACATGAATATTACTTATTTTTTGATGGATTTAGTGGTTACAATCAAGTAGCCATTGCCCTTGAAGACTAGCATAACACGACTTTTACATATTCCTATAGATCTTTTTCTTATAGATGAATGCCTTTTGGCTTTTGTAATGCACAAACCACTTTACAAAGAGCTATGATATCAATATTTTTGGATATTCTAGAAGATTATGTTGAAATTTTTATGGATGATTTTTTAGTTTATGGAAATAATTATGAAGAAACATTGCAACATCTAGAAGATGTCTTAGATAGATGTAAAGATAAAATTTTAAATCAAGTTGGAAAAAGGGTCACTTGATGGTTACAAATGGCATAGTATTAGAACATGTTATTTCTAAGGATGGGATAATGATGGATGAAGAAAAAGTAAAAGTAATATCTACACTTCTAGGTCTAGCTAATTTAAAAACTCTTTGATGTTTCCTAGGACATGTTGGATATTATAGATAGTTAATCAAGAACTTTTCAAAAATTGCTAAACCATTATACATACTCTTCGAAAAGGATGTTCCATTTGTTAGACTAATAATTGTCATGAAGCATTCCTAGAAATAAAGAAACGAGTAACTACCATTGCTATATTAAATGCACCTAATTGGAATTTCCCATTTGATTTAATGTGTGTCACTAGTGACATAGTAGTAGGGATAGTCTTAGGACAATACGTTGACATTAATCCACGAGGTATTTATTGTGTCCAAAATCTAGACCAAGCCTAAATAAATTATACAACTACAGAAAAAGTATTATTAGCTATTGTATATGCTTTAGATAAATTTAGAAATTATTTAATAGGATATAAAACTAGATTGTATACTAATCATTCAACCATTACTTTCTTAGCTACTAAGAAAATAGAAAATGCAAGGATAATGAGATGGTGCTTATTACTCTAATAGTTTGACCTGGATATTTTAGACAAAAGAGGTCAAGAAAATGCAGTAGTAGATAATCTTTCAATATTAGAAACTAAAGATGAAAATGAAATACAAGGAGTCTTTCATGATGTATTCCCTAATGAAAAAGTCTTTTCTACAAAGAAGGATCCTTGATTTGTTGATATAGCAAACTGTCTAGCCACTATGAAAACCCCTACTGTAATAACTAAAAAATTTGATTGTTGGAAAACCAAAAATTTTAGTGTAATAGCTTTGACCCTGAATCCCTAGAGCCTCCAAAAAATGAGATCTGAGGTATCTTGGATAGTCCAATAGATCACCCAAGGACTTACGAAATGCAAAACACAATCACTTAATTTATCACATTCATCATTTTCTTGACTAATATAATGGAAAGATCATAAATACTTAATAAATGAATTAACTAGTAAATAAATAATTGGTACTGTGGAATAAAAAAGAAAATAGAAAAATTTTATTAATAGCAGAGAGTACTATAACACTCCCTCAGTTATTTTTCCATGCCACTTAAGCCTTAAAGGCAATCCAGCACTGCCACCATGATTAGGCTATCTAGCCAAAGGGGTGATGAGTCCCTTCTTATCCCACTTCACTTGGTTCTCATCACTTGCCTTTCTAGGATTTGTAACTCCATGCTAGCATGACCTCTAAGCCCAACCTTAAATGGCATAGGTCAAACCCATTCCTGAGGGATAAATGAGTAATTGTAACTTCTCATAACAAGGTGCCCATTCGTTTGATGGTTAATTACATTGTTACAATTTATTTTCACCATTGACAAGGAATGGGACATTACAATCTACCCCTTAAGCATCTAGCTTGTCCTCGAGCACTTCCTCTATATCTAGTTGCTTGGCTGCTGCTTCACCATTATGCTTCTTAGCTTCAGTTCATTTATTTTCCTCATTATCATTTCTACAAATAGAAGATCAAAAATTATAAAACATAATTTATTAAATTAATAATAAATACAATTTATCATTCAATATCATGATGATCAAAAAGTTGGGGGTAAGATTTAAAAATAAACTTCTTGTTTTCCCATGTTTGTTAATCACAATTCGACCATTGAACAAGTACTTCACTGATAGTTTTATTTTGTAATGTCTTGGTTCATTGATTCTTAATTACAATGGGTTTAACTTCAAAGCTGGCATTGGATCACAAAGGTAAAGTATTCCAGTCTAGCACATATGGTACATCATTTTCATGAAATTTCTTTAGTAAGCTTACATGGAAAACTGGGTGAATTTTTATGATTGCTAGAAGATTTAACCAATATTCTATTTTGCCAATTCTTTCAGAAATTTCAAAGGGTCCACAATATCTAGATGCCAATTTAGTATATTTTTCAGTTTAAGATAACTTATGGTAGGTTTACTCTCAATAGTACTTAATCCCCTACTTGGAATTCTTTCTTAAGTTAATGTTGATCCTGAATATCCCTTATATTTATCTTGGGTAGCTTGTAAAGTTTGTTTAACTCTTGTTATAATGTTTTTCATTATTTTCATTTCTTCTTCCTTCCATTCCATTCTTAAGGTTCGACTTGCCCAGGTTAGTTATGTACATATACTAGTTTGAATGTTGTTCGATGTATGGAACCTTGATAATTGTTATTATAGGCAAATTTTGCTAGGTGCAAGTAATTCTCCCACATTTTTAGTCTACTCCCAACATATCTTTGTAGGATATCTTCTAATATGCTATTCACATGTTTGGTTTGCCCATTAGTCTCAAGATGGTAAGTTGTGCTAAATTTCAACTAGGTTCCAAGCTCTTTGAAGAAATTTTTCTAGAATTCATATATGAACTTGGGATCCTAGTCCAAGGTGATAGATTTTGAATGAACATGTAATCAAAATACTTCATGTATGAATTTTTGAGCTACTTCTTCTATTGTTTTTGTAGATTTCAAAGTTATAAAATGTGCCATCTTTGATAGACGATGAACCACTACCAAAATTAAGTCATTTCCCTTTTTGGTTATTGGCAGTTCCATAATGAAATCCATGGTGAAATCTTTCCATTTCTAGGTTGGGACTTTCAAAGGTTGTAATAACCCATTGGGTTTTCTCTATTCATCTTTTATTTTTTGGCATGTTGGATAATTTTTAATGTACGAGGATACAACATTCTTCATTCTAGGCCAAAAATAAGATTTACATATCATCATATAAGTCTTAATATAACCTGGGTCTCTTGCATATGGTACTTCATGTACTTTACACAACAACCTTAGTCTCTAATTTTCTTCTAGTATGCACACTCTTTGTCCTTTCATCAATAAACCATTAGAGAAAAGTTGATATCGAGGCTCAAAGGAAATATTGGCTAAAATATTTTTAAAATAAGGATCTTATTTTATTTGTTCCTTAATTTCTTCTTCCATAGGGATCGTTACCACACATATCATTAAGTTCGACATTCGACTAAAGGAATCAACTACCACAATTTTCTTATTGGGGATATATTTGATTTCAAAATCATATTCAGCCAATAATTCTACCCATTTCTTTTGACAAGTATTCAAAATATGCTCTCTATACAAATATTCTAAAATTTTATGATCTGTTTTTAGTACAAACCTTTTTCACAAAGATAATGTCTCCAAAATTTCAAAGCATGAACAATTTCTAGTAATCTTATATCATGGGTTGAGTAATTTACCTCAGCTCTTCATAATTTATGAGATTCATAACATATCACTTTATCTTCTTATGAAGGAACTGCACCAATTCCTATTCCATAGGTGTTCGTGGATACTTCAAATGGTAATTCTGCATCCAGAATTCTCAAAATAGGTGCTGTTTTGAATAATGTTTTTAATGTAATGAAAGCTTCACTGCATTTTTCATCAAACTTAAACACACATTTTTCCTACAACAGATCAGTCAATGGGGCTACCAAGGTAGAATAATCTTTAATAAAACATTGATAAAATTGGAAAACTAAAGAAACTATGAACCACTCTAGCATCTTTTAATTTAGATTAGTCCTGAACTGCACTAACGTTTGCTGAATCTACTTGCAATCCTTTCTTAGAAACTATATGACCCAGGTATCAAACTTCTTCCTGAAAGAGTTCACATTTACTCAATTTAGCTTTGAACTAATGCTCTTTAAGAATTTCCATTGAAATTTTCAAATGTTTAACATGTTCTTCTGTTGACTTAGAATAAAAAAGTATATCATCCATAAATACTATAACAAACTGATCAGGATATTCAAGAAAAATATTATTCATTAATTTTATGAATTTTGATGGTACATTAGTTAATCCAAATGGCATAAAAAAAATTTGTATAATCCATACCTGGTTCTGAAAGTAGTTTTCTCAATATCTTTCTCCTTCATTCTCATTTGGTGATAACCTGATTTTAAATCAATCTTTGAAAAACACTCATAAGTTGATAAAAAAAATCATCGTTTCTAGGAAAAGGATAAGTATTTTTAATTGTCACTTTATTCAATGCCGTACAATTGATGCATAATCTTAACATATCATCTTTCTTTTGAACGAAAAAGACTGGTGCACCCCAAGGTGATATGCTAGGTTGAATTTTTCCTTCTTCCAATAATTGATATAATTGTACTTTTAATTCTTTTAATTTAGAAGTGGAAAATCTATAGGGGAATTTTGAAACAATTTGTGTATTGGGAAAAATATCAATAGCATGCTCAATAGTTCTTTTTGGAGGTAGTTCTCTAGTTTCACCAAATATTGAATCTTTATATTCCTTAAGTTTTTTTGAAATCTCAATACCTGAAGATCTCTAAGGTTGGGTTAGTTTGACAAATAACATCATAGCACCCTTTTTGAATAATCTTTTGGCTTGCTTAATGGTTATTGTATAAGTTTGCCTTACTGTTCCTACTCCCCTTAGAACCTTGACTTCGTCAGTGGTTGGGAAATTTAAAATACGAGTTCTAAAGTGGGCAAAAATATCAAATTTTTGTAGGAAATACATTCCTAAAATTGCATCAACATCATCTAGTTCAAATTTAAAGAATTCATCAATGAAAGGCATGTTTTGCAAAGTAAATTTGATTTCTCCATACCTAGTATGCTTGCTCATAGTTGTTCCATTTACAAGTTCTATTTTAATAATATTCTCTGAAGGTAAACTTAATTTCAATCAATGAATTAACTTTGAAGAAATAAAGTTATCACTAGCACCACTATCAATCAAAAATTTAATTTTTTTACCTTTAATTGAACCTTCAAAAATTAGTAAAGAAAATTGAAATCTATGCAAACCTGATTTAGTTGATGTAGATATATTTTTCATGGTTGTGATGGTGGTTGGAATTTTTCCTTTGTTCATGTTTGGGTTGGGTGTTTAATTTTTGGTTTGATTGGTCCTTTGTACCTTTGTTCACAATTTTGGACAGTATTATTTGAAATGATCTTCATCACAAACAAAACATCATAATCTTGATTGAGCTCTTTTGGTTGGTGTTTCCTCTATCATTGCTTGTGGAAGGGTAGCTCGTACCTAATTCAATTCTTCATAATTGTTAGCAATTCTATATGCTTCATCAATAGTTTGAAGATTATGGACTCATGTTTGGGGAAAAAATTGAGCATGTAGTCCATCAATGAACTTTGAAGCTAATTCTCCCTTATCTTGATGGCTTACATATTGAGAGAGATCACAGAATTCCTTGCAGTAATCCTCTACAGATTACCTTCCTAATCTTAAGGAGTCAAATCTCATTTTGCACTCTTTGAGAAAAGAATAAGGTACAAATTTTTGTTCAAAATCTTAACAAAAATTAAGCCAATTTGTAATCAAACCTTGAGATCTCAGTCCATTGCACCATGTTATCGCTAGTCCTCTTAAATAAAAGGAGACAACTTATAAATGTTTTTGGCTTGAAAAATTCAACATATCAAAGTAGTTTTTCATTGTGTCAAGCCAATCCTTTGCCTTGGCACTACATCCAAGGGCTTCATCATAATGATCTAATTTTACTTTCTTGGCATGAACTTGTGTCAGCAATTCTCTAGGTGGATTAAGCTAGTTTCCATATCCCTCACCTTTGGTTTCTACTCTATGGCCTAAAGGAGGGATTTCAGTATTCAGTTGACCAGTAGGTGAGGGTTGATTTTAGTGTGGATCCCTAGGAGGAAGTTAATCTTCATGTTGATGTTGATCCCTAGGTGGAATGTGGGTAGGATTTGAAGGCTAAGTGAGATGGTTAGTTAATTACTTGATGGAGTCTGCAAAGGAATCCATCTCTCCTTGTACTTTTTACCATTTATTTTTTGAAATTTGGGACAATTTCCTAATTTCCTTAAACATATTTTGCATCTCTGTCTCAAACCCTTGCTTTAACTTATAAAGCTCTTCTTAAACACCCTTGATATCATTAATTTGATCTTCAAGGGCATTCATCCGATCATTGACTCGAGTCTCCATTGCTCTCCAATTTATTCTTTGCATTTTGAACATTGGTAAGTTGAAGAAATTAGGTATGTTGGTAATCCTTGACCTCCATGGCCCTTTATATGCATCTTGAAATAGTTAATTAGTTGTAGAAGAGGTTGAAATTTTCATGAATTTCTTCTTAACCACCCAATCCTAATTTTTTTCAGGACCTTAAATAATGGATTAAAAAAAGTTAATTTTCTATAACCTAAAAGCTAAATCTAATAGTTCCATTGAGTTCAGAAGGTTCAAATCTATTGGAACTGATTTTTGTTTAGTTGCAACAAATGATCATTGATGTTTTCTTTGCATCTTTCTCATACTTGTATTCCTCTTCTTTCCTTTTTGTATTCTAGAAGTACTTCTGTTATAGAATAATAAAAAATAAAATAATATTTTTCTTCCACTTCAGCTCCTAAATCATGGTTTTCTTTGATACCAAATGTGACATTCTGTTCCCAGATGTCGTAAAAAGACAATCTCTTAATTTATCTCATTCATGTTAAATAATATAATGAAAACATCATAAATACTTAATAAATGAATTAACTACTAAATAAATAATTAGTATTGCAAAAATATTGTAGAATAGAAAAGAAAACAAAAAAATTTTCTTAATAGGAGAGAGTACTGTAATGTCCTTTGGGTTATCTTCCCATGCCACTTAAGTCTTAGAGGTAATCTGGCATTGCCACCATGGTTAGGCTATTTAGCCAAAGGGGTGATTAGTCCCTTATTATTCTGCTTCATCTGGCTCCCATCACTTGCCTTTCTAGGCTTTGTAACTCCATGCTGGCATGACCTCTAAACCCAACTTTAAATGACATAGGTCAAACCCATTTAGGAGGGATACATGAATAATCATAACTCCTCATGATAAGGTGCCCCTTCATTTGATGGTTAATTACATTGTTACAATTTTTTTTCACCCTTAACAAGGGATGGGATGTTACATACATGATGTTGGATGCTTGGTTTTATAGGGTTTTGGACATAAATTTAGATGTAAATTCTGCTTAATTGTTGCTACAAATTGATTGCAAATTTCTTCCATGCTCAGTTTAGGTGGGTGTCCAAATTTGGGGGGTTACTATGTATGGTAAGTGTTATGCCCTCATGGCCATTCTATTTACTAATAATAGTAACAAGGGTATAACATCCACGCTAGGGGGAATGACATCCATGTTGGGAGGATGACATCTACATTGGGGGTAGATCTTCCATGTTGGGGGAATGGCATTCATGTTGGGGGATAACATCAATGCTAGGGATAGATCTTCCACACCGGGGGTAGATCTTCCATGCTAGGGGTAGATCTTCCACATTAGGGATAGATCTTCTACACTAGGGAGATGGCATCCACACTAGGAATAAATGAGTTATGCTCCCATGCATCCACATTGGGGGTAGGTGAATTATACCCCCATGCATCCATGTTGGGGATAGGTGAATTATAGCCCCATGCAGGTGTCTCCAACATAGAAAAGTATATACCCCCATAAAATCCATCAAATTGTGAATTTTGGCATTCTAAAAGGCATTAATAATCTGCCCACCCCTTGAAAGCCCAAATATAAATATTACATGACTTTTGTCACTTGGTAGATGAGGCTTTGACCACTTATGAGGCATTTTTTAGTCCCAAAACTATAAAGTATGTGAGATTGCACCTCATGGGTTATAATCTTCACATTTACAACAAAGTTTAGCCTTGGGTTTCATGTGATGGGGTTACAAAGGTCACAACATGCAAATTTGGTGGTGTTTCACCTACCAATGGGACTAAGGAAGAAAAAAAATCTTTCTTACATACCATATCTAGGTACATTATTAAAAAAAGATTATTAAAAATATTTCTTATGTATCATATCTAGGTACATTTGGAGTAATCTAGGTACATGTAGTATCTTTCTTCTTTTTTTTTCTTACCTACCATATGTAAAGATAATATTACAAGGAGATGTGTGGTTGAGATTGAACAATAAGAAATTCTACATATGTGTCATGATGATTTAGGAGGTGGTCATTTTGATAGTAAACACATTACTATCAAAATCCTCCAAAGTGGATTTTATTAACCCTCAATTTTTAAAGATGCTCATAATTATGTCCAAGAATGTGATAAATGTCAATGAATGGGAGCCATAACAAACAAATAAAAATGCCTTTAAACTCAATTTTAATAATTGAACCATTCGATGTGTGGGGTATAGGCTTTCTAGGACCATTCCCACCATCTAATGGACATCAATATATTTTGGTTTGTATCGATTATGTTACTAAATGGGTCAAAGCTAAAGCCACCTCAACAAATGATGTTAAGGTAGTAGTAGCATTCCTTCATGAAAATATTTTAACACATTTTAGAATTCCACAAGCGATCATTACTGATCAAGGAACTCATTTTGTAAATAAAATAATGGAGATATTCCTTAAGTAATGTGGAATCCAACACAAAATAGCTATTTACTATCATCCTCAAACTAATGGTCAAGTATAAAATGCTAATAAAATTATCTTGAATATATTAATAAAAATTGTATGTACTAAAAAGAAGGATTGGTGAAAAAATTACAAGACGTACTTTGGGCTTATAGGACTATATATAAACCAAGTTTAGGATATTCATCTTATCAATTAGTTTATGGTAAGTAATGTTTCTTACCTATTGAAATTAAATATCAATCTTTATGGTTAGCCCAACAACTAAATTTTGATAAAGACATAAACTGTACCTCTAGAATAAATAAGTTACATGAACTTGATGAAATGAGGCTACATGCTCTTGACAAGCAAATATTATTAAAAAAGAAGAAGAAGAATCTACATGATAAAAATATTTCTAAGAAACATTTTTCTATAGGTGATAAGGTTTGTTTATATAATATGCACTTAGATAAATTTCCAAGGAAGTTAACAACTAGGTGGGAAGGCCCTTATTTAGTTGTACAACCTCATGCTAATGATAGCATTTTAATCTCACCTATTGATTATTCCTCAAGTACATTTGTACTTAATGGATAGAGACTTAAGTTATATTATCAACATACATTGAACAACTTGGGGAAGATGAATTAGCAGAGTTAACTAATCTAACTTATCTAAATGAAGAAAATAACAAAGACTCATTAGAAGTCCTAGCTCTTGATAATACACTTCAATAAGACTCTTATGTAATAGTATAAATTATTAAATAAATTATTGTCTACAACTTTTACCTAAAAAAAATGTAAAGGATAATAGTCTTTTCTTTGTTAGTTGGGACTTTAAAGAATTCATTCGCATCATGTTTGGAATGCAAGGGAGGAGGATAACTCCTCCTACCTTGAGATAGGTAGGTTTAAATAAAAAATCCAACTAGGGTTGAGCCTTAGATTAATAAATGAATACACATAATAAAATTTATTGTCTTTCAAATAATGCTCTTTAGGTACAAAGTTGATTAGTCAAGGAGGTTAAATAGCTTAGTTTAGGCTAATGCTTATAAGTGTATGGTTTTTATTAATTGCCTACTTGAATAACTCAATAACATGAAAAGGGTGTGTTATATTGGGTCTAGCATCTAAAGTGGTAAAATAATTTGGAATTCAATCCGCACCCATGTGAGCAAACCCATATACAATAAATTTGATCCTCATAAGAACCTCATGATTGAAGCTAGCCAATATGGTTTGAAAAAATGATGAAAAGTTAATCTTGCATAGAAAAAGAAGGAAAAGAAAATGGTCCCCCAAGAACCTTCAATCATGCCATACTTCCACAAGAACCTTATAGTTGGGGTGATGCTCAAAGCTCACAATTTTAAGCATCCCACAGGAATCCCCTTCTGCAAGTAGAATGATTAAGGATGGAGTAGTGATCACTAATAAATCAAAGATGCCACCACCTTAGAGCTAGGATATAACAAGAGAAGGCAAGGATTGACTTCTCTCCAGTAAGCATCTTAATGGATATCCTCACTTCTAATCATTCCTAGTACTCAATTTATTTAGTTCCTTCACTTCTACCTCTTTTCTACTTTGTTCTTTTATTTTTGCTATTCCTATTTTTCCTTCTTTATGTTTATCTTTCCATTTGTCCTTTTCACGGTCATCTATTATGCTTAGTGGTACTTTTTGTGCATGGTTTTTCCTTGTGTTTCCCATAATGTGTTCCATAGGTGTTAATGGTCAAGATCCCTACTATGGTGACCAACGATGGATACTAACACTTGTCTCACCCAAGGCCTTTTGTCTACCATATGTAATCTAGCTATATAAAATCTAGGGAAATTTTTGCTTTTGGTATATCCTTTGACCATGTTTTTGTTTTAATAATTTATTTTTGCTAATTAACCTAGGTATGTTACATATCTTAGCTTAATTAGGGAGGACAACCAATTAATAAAGGATATGATAGTAGGATATAACCAACTTGGAAGCTAAGCCAAGAACAAGTTAGGGAATGAGTTAGATGCAAGTAATGCATCTCAGATCCTTAAATCATAGGAAACATTCAAACCTTGAGTTTATAAGACATTCTTACACCTAATGAAGTAAACCTTGTGAGGTGATGTTAAGCCCACTCAATCCTAGGAAGGGTCTTCCTAACTGAGTTATATGTGGACTCATATCCAATAATAAAAATCTATTATCAATAGAAGAATATGCATATGTATATAATTTATGGATAAAATTCCAATAATATAGATTTTTCTGATTTAGGGTGATTAGCATAAGTGTAGTGTCAATAAAACATTGAAGTATCGATGTCTATAGATAGTCAAAAAAATCCAGGAATATCTTATACCAAGAGAAATCAAGGGTTCAATGTCTCACTACAAAACCAAATCATGATATATAGATTTTGGTAACCTAGTTCAATACGATTGGGATATAATTCAGGTTTTCAATATAAATTTCAATCTAATTGATCTAAATTGATAAATCATATCAATTTCATATTAGTGAACTTGATCTAGCTCAAGCACATGTAAATTTTATCAGAAATTTTGCATTTGAATAATATGGCTTCAATGTAAAGCAATATGTTTATTAGACTTATTGATGTTCATAGTCTAGATTGATTAAGATTGATATGTCTAAAATTATATTGAATGCTTCAAACCTTATTAGTGCAATTGTAATAATATTTGACATGATGATAACTTGAATCTATAATATATTGATCTATGTAGTTACTACTATATAGATTGATTGAAATTATCCCAATTAAAATCAATGTCATGATACGTATCAATTACGTTAAAAATTTTAAAAATATAAGGCTAATGCATAAGGCAATGGCTCTTTTTATGAAAACCACTGCCCCCACCAAATCTTCATCATTCACATTATTCCAATGTGGGAAGCACGATTAGGGCTCTCACCTCTATGACTAGGGATGTGATCTCTTCTCATATCTTTATTGTACCACTATTTGTGGGAAGACCACACTGATCAGTGGGATCTATGCACCATGAAAACCCTCGCTCTTTGCTTATCATTCATTGGTATGATGAAATACTAGCATTTTTGAGATTTCTCCCAAATAACTTGAATAGTGCTATTTTTTTTTGTTTTACCCAAACCACCAACACCAAACAACAAGTATAGGTATGGGTTTGAGTGAGGAGTCTACATATAATTTCAATTTGTTTAATGTTTTAGTGGGTTTTTAGATGCCAAGAAGCAAACAACTTAAGATTGTTGCATGGCATCATGAGGCCAACTACATAGAGTGGTTTAACCACATGGACGTAGTGGTGCTCCAATAACTTGAGATGATGGGTTGTGGGGCTTTTGTCAAACCCCCTCTTGACTAGTTGATACAGGAAGAGGTTCTAAAGTTTTACTGGAACTTTAAACCCCATGTGACCAAGGCTAATCTTTTAGAGCAATATTTGATGTCTTCTATTTTTAAGAAATAGGTCAAGATTACAGTAGGCAAGCTACAAGAGTGGTTTGGACTACCAATATGGGGGGAGGACATTTTCAAGCCCAAAGAAAGCACAGAGGAGATGTATGAACTTTTTAACCAGTTCATCGGTGAGATTGACAACAACCAACTTCAGGTGTAGGGTTTGCATTTGGTAAACCTCTAGCTTGAACATCGAGTGATGATAAGGATGATCATGACTAATGTTTTTTCTTTTACTCACACTACCTACTTGCTTAACCCTGGAATCCACGTTATGAAAGCATTGAAGTACGAGGAGGAAGCAAACTTTGCTTGCCTCCTAATTAGTTTTCTTGTGTATAATTACAATGATGATGCCTTGAAATTATGTTTTTCTTTTCTTATTTCAAAAATTCTTTATAAGTGCGACATCCTTGAGTTGTAGACAAGCACAAAGGTGCACCTTTCTATTTTGAAGAAAGACACCTTTGCCTATTCTTTAAAGATTTATACAAAGTTGGATTGTTCGTGAGGGATTCTCAAGAGCCTAGTTCTTCACTAGCACTCAAGGCTAGTGAATTTCATGGATTTCAAGATGAAGTTTAGTCCTAGTTGCATGAACTTCAATCCATGTAGTAAGAAATCCTCTCAGTGCTATAGAAGGTCAGCTCCACCATCACTACTATAGACAAGAGGGTGGTGGACATTGAAACATATGTCCACCCTTAAATCCATGATGATGATGAGGGGATTGAACACTATCATTTTGAAGAGGATATGGAAGTGGAAGTAGGTTTTGATGCTTAATCAAAGCCTCAAAACTAAATTTTATTTTTGTTTTTTCTTTAAAATATGTAAATATTATGGATAGTGCATAGTGGACACTTTTATATTTGTCATTCATGGATAGCATAGTCCTTATATTTTTGTGTTGTGTTGATGCTTGATTTAATATATTAAATGATACATTGGAATTATAGGAGCCTGATTTTATTTTTACATAGATTTTAATGTTTTTATATTTCTTTAAACAACTACAATTATATTATTGTTTATTTGTATATATATTTTTCCTCTTGTGGTCAGGCACTAGCCATAGGCTAGTTGGGGGTTGTGATAAACCCAAAAGTTGTTTCAGTTTTAACATCTTAAGGTAGCATTTTTATTTTTTAGTGTTTTTATATATCAAAGATAATCAATTCTAGCAACTTAAATCGATAAGTACACATTTTCCCTTTTTTCTTGTTTAACATAGGGAAGTAGGGCAATGATGTTGATTGATATTGATACCATCAATTTACACGGTGTTAGTGATAAGGATCGATAGCTGAGTTTTGGTGGAAAAAGACTTGAAAATCAATCTAAGATATTGAATTATGTTGAAATGGATGATTTGCAACAATGATTGAGGATGGTAGAATCAATGATTTACTTTGGTGAAGGCCTAGATTGATTAATATAAAATTCTTCGATACCAATTGATTATCCAAATGATTATTTTGGTATGATATTCATAATATAAATATGGGCATTAATTTTGTATTAGGAAGGAGAAAATCAAGAGAGAACCCACACCAAGTTGAACCCCTATTTGTGTTTAATCTATTAAGGAAGAGTGTTGATGCTTTGTGTCAATCAACAATCAATAAAAGGTTATGAAGTTTAATGAGTGGCGAGGTACCCCTACACTCAACCATACGAAACGAGCGTCGCACGTGCGATCTGGTTGAACTCCGCAAATGGACTAGTTGTGGCACCTAGATAGTTAGCCTTAGGTCGCAGTCCGTTATCTTCCCACCTAGACTAGTTTTGCATATGTCACGTATGGTTTAGTCTAGATGAGGTGTATGATGTGTTCTAATCTATGCTACTCCTGAAGGCAATGGAAAAGAATATTAACTAATCTAAGCTAGGAGGAAAAGGGTAAGAAAATCTAATCTAGCCTAAGTGCGACGAGCAACCGATTCCTTGATCAACCGTACACATCTTGGACTTCGTGCACGACTACCACTGGGACTACCAAGCGTAGGCCTAGCTACACCATTGGGATTACCAAGCACAGACCCCAAATACGCCATTGGTTGACCAAGCATAGATCCTAGCTACACCACTGGGCTACCAAGTAGTCACACTTAAATGCTCGTAATCAAGTCGTACTCGTTCCGCTTCTAGGAGTTTAAGGGTGAGAGACTAATCACGATGAGTAACTGATTCCTTGACTAGCCGTACACATCCGTAGATGCTCGTAGCCAAGTCGTACTCACACCACGCTACGAAAGCAATAAATAACATTAAATAAATAAATAACAAAATAAACTAAGTGAATGCTGCAATGATGAAGTAATCTCGATCTTTATTGCTGGTCATGTGCGTGTCCAAGTACGGCACACTCGAATAAAGACACCGTACAATTACATTCACCACACTACGGTCAGACACAGAAAAAAATCTAACTCTGGAGGGATCAAACTGCCAGAGCTTCACTACTCTAAAACTGGGATGCAAATGAGGGAGAGCCGCCTCTTATTTATAGAAATTGTGGCTGACTTTGATATCGCATACGCGATATCGTGGCCCATGATATATCGCATACGTGATATCGCGGCGCATGATATATCACATACGATATATTGCATACGTGATATCGCGACCCATGATATAACGTGGGTGCCTTAACGTGACCGCCAGCAATATGAGCAATTTCATGTCTCATCAAAGTTGTTGCATTGTGGAGATAGTATAGTAGGGTCACAAATTAGGTAACCTCTCCTTTGTAATCTTCTTAATCTTTGATAATTTTATTTAATTTAAATTTGGTTTAATTATTTGTATTCATATTTGAACTTAATAATGGCAGTTAAGGTGAAGTATAGTTGATTTTGCTTATGAGTGATACTCATAAGTGTGGTATTTTCAATTGAATTCAAATCCAATAGTTTCATGTCTTGATGATCTTTTTGAATTTTAAACCATTTCTCCATGGATACAACTTGTGGTTCAATCATAGATGAGGTGATAATTGAATCTCTACAACAAAGAAAATTGTTAAAGTAATCTAGCAACCAAATTTTACTTGACTCATCAGTTTTCAATACCATCCTCCATGTTTTTTGTTTGGGAGAAGGCTTGGTTAAGGGATCATGGGTCTATGTAATATAATTTGGACTTGATAAAGTCACTAACTAGCCCCTTGAAGATGGCCAAAAGATGAGTCTCAACTATGGGTATAGGAATCTCATTGAAGAGAGCATTCCATTGTTGTATAAACTTCTATATAGGTTTAAGAGGCCCTTGCTTAATATTCATTAGTTGATCAAGTATTGTATCAAGTTTTAAGTTCTACTTGAAATGGTTAATAAACTATGAAATCAAATCCTCTAGTGAGGCAATAGATCCTCTAGATAAAGAACAATACTAATCTAAGGATGTTTTGGTGTCGGACATAGGGAAGACATGCATGATAGTCTGAGGCCAAGCTTGCAACAGTAGACACTCAAAGTACAAGATAATGAGGTATGATTTTGGACCACCCTTGCCATTATACTTGGTGAATTAAGAAATGGAAATAGCAATAGGAAAAGCTATTTGTAGGACATGTGGATTAATGGGATCATCTTGGTAGGGTGGTTAAGGGTTTGAGATTTCATAGCCCTTTAGTGAGGTCATGGATCATCTAGAAGGCTTGTTCTAGGTCTTAGGTCATTATTGAAAGTTGTGGTATTTGTACAAATGGATGGGAAGGAAGTTGAGACGCTTGGGATTGTGCAATAAGCATCGATACTCATAAAATGAGTTATGAGATCATGGTAGTAGGAGCATTCAACAAAGAAGATGAGGTTTGTGTTCGCACCTAAGGGATGAAGGGAATGAAGGATGTATAAGAGGCTTGTGTAGCTTGGGGCCATGATGAAGGGCCTACTAGGATAGGGAAGGATGGTGGTGTAAAGGACATCATTGATGATGGCTGAACAGTACAAGGCTATGTTACAAAGAACATTGATGAGTACAATGATATAGAGTGAGAGATAGGTTAATAATAGTGAGTGGAAATGATAGGTGCTAGGATAAACATGATAGGATGTATAGGGAGAGACTGAGGAACTTGAGCTACTAGGGATAATAGGGATGCAGATCTAGGAATGGTTGTTTGTGAAGCCAACTATTAGAAAAGGTTTTTGATAAAAGTGTCAGGCTCTTGCTCCACCTCAAACTCATCTTCTTCCTATTAGTTTCTATTTGAACTAACCTCTTCACTCCACTCATCAATGTATAGAAATCTATTGAAGATATTTGGTCATAGTGTGAAGGAATGTATTCATTTCCATTTTAGTATATGATTTCAAACTAATGCTTGACATCAAACTCAAAGCATGGAATAAGGAGACTTGCTTGTCTCTTGGCATAAAGATAGTTATAAAACTCCTCATTTATAATTATGAAGTCTGGTTCTTGACCCTTTTATATAAATAATTTTCTACGTTCTATGACTACTAGATCTTTGGGATCATTGATACAAACTGCTTTTTGGTTAGGGGCTATATGTGTTATGTTATGGGGCAATACTATAGAGTGGTGGAAAGGCATAAAAAATGTTGAACTGGCTGATAAGCTAAAAGATTTAGCATATGAATTGCTCAACATATGAGATTGCTTAGTGTGTGAGAGTCTTAGCATATGGAAAATTAGTGTATGAAATATTTGAGCCCTAACCACTGTAAAGTAGAAATAACCCTTTAAAATTTCTTAAAGAGGAAATGGCCAAGAAACATTAAAATGTGATTGTGGAAGTAAGGATTTCTATATAAACTATAATTGCAAGGGTAGTGCAGGTGGTTGTGGTAGTGCTATGTACAACAACGGAAGACAATTAATTCTTAATTTTTTAAAATATAGGGAATTATGATAGCTCTACAAATTGTAGCTAGAAAATTTAATGCAAAAATATTTGTAATAGGTTGCTAGTTACACGCTAAGTTTTGTTGACCACCCAACCAAAGATTGTAGTGTAGTTCACATGCTTGGTGGTGGTGAACACTTACGACAAAATTTTAAGATGTTTATAGGCCACACACTAGCTCCAACAGAGATCTAAAGCCAAATTTTGTAAAAATGAAAAGTGCAAGTTTGTTGGTAGGCTATAAAAGGATTTTAAAAAACCTAGCTCTTTACAAAAAAGGTAAAAATTGTTAACTTGCTACAAGCTATATGCTGGATTTTAGAAAACCCAACACTTGCTAGAAAAATTTATATGAAGCACAACTAACTGCAAGTCATACATGAGGCCTTAGGGAGGACCCAAAATAAAATTTTGTGAAAGTTAGAGGCATGACTAGTTGCAAGAGACATATTGGATTTTTGAAAGACCCAACTCTAATTTCTGTGGAATTAAAGGATGCAGGTTTGGTGGAAGGTCACATGCTAGATTTTGGAGAAAACTCCAACTCCTAATGGAAACAAAAAATATAGAAATGAAAAAAATTATTGCAAGTGACATGCTAGATTTTTAGAGAAGCCCAATGTTGATAAAAAAAATTAAAATGGTTTAAATTGATTTTAGGTTGCACATTGGGTTTTGGGAGAAACCCAAAATAGATTTTAAGCCTAAAACAAAGCCAAAACTAGTTGCAAGTAGAGTGTTTGTTTTTAAAAAAATCCAAAACAAATTTTGCAGATTGTAGGTTTGAAAGCTAAAGCCAACATTAATAGAAAAAAATTCTTGCAATAGGTTTTCATGAAGAAGTTGAGTAGAGGTCCTTCTTCTAGTACAGAAAACTATAGCGCCTGAAAAATTTAGTGCTGAAACCCCAAAAGATTCATCATAGAACAATTTTGACCTCTGATCCACAAGCCTCACAAAGAAGGATCCAAAGCACCCCGAACAATCTTGTTGATCATCAAGGAACTTAAAGATCTATTACCAATGTATTAATAAAAATGAAAAAAATGTGTGAAATAGTGGATTAAATGCCAAATTTTATGATCAAGAATAGAGAAATGGCAAATGAATGTAGAAAAAGCAAAGTTACTATAACTTTATATTAATGCAATGTAAAATAAGGTTCAAGAAATACAAATTGTGGAATATAAAACCTGTAAACATGGAAATATCTTTGATGCTCGATGCAGGTAGGAGGGTGTATTTTGTCATGGAATATGCACTTGTTCTTCTTCAATAAATCTGCTCTTGAACTTTGCTTGCTATAGGTCTACTCTACTTTGCATGATTAGTGCTATGGGAGAAAATGGTTGTTGAATCTTGGGTATTTGCATTGCTCCAAAAGTTTTAAGTTTATCCCAAATGCAAATTTGTTAAAAGTCCTTTTGCAGGGTGTCAGACCCCAAAAAGAGAATTTTATTAATAGAAAACAAAATTTAGTACATAAGCTACTTCAAGACATATAGATTGAGGAACGGAGGAAGAGAAACCGTGTTGATTGAGACTATTATATAGGAAACATGTTAAACTTAACATTCCACAGGGTGTGGAAATGCATTCAGAGATCAACCATTCGCTGAAATGTGTGTATCTTTTCCAGGATGTGGATTGTCGAATGAGAACAAAGGTGGAAGAAAGAGGAAAAAGGCCAAATGGTGTAGAAAACT
>MNCI01032318.1:946154-975593 GCA_015680685.1 Gnetum montanum | reverse complement strand
AAAACAACTGGTTAGCATTCATCTTGAATTTTGGGGCTTGAGATATAATTTGGAAGTGAATATGCCGAAGAATTTGCATTTTTTCCGAAGTAGTTAGTTGTAAGGAGTTTGAAATAATTGTCTTTTGAAAAAGTGTGGTACATCTACGTTTCCAAATATTATATAAGATGATGGGCCTAAGGATCTTCCATAGGAAATGAGAGTTTTTGGACCTGATAGGTAAGAAACCAAACATTACGGCCTCTTGTGTAAGAGTGCATGAGGGAAAAACCTTAGAAGCCAAGCATGCTAAGCAAATGGGCAAAGCCAAAAAACATGAAGCAAATCTTTGTTTAAAGAGATCATTGCATCCTGATTTGTAGTTGATAAATTATACCATGATTATTGAGAGATTTATAGTGAATTTTGCTATGTTTAGGGCATCTTTGGTAGCATTTGAACAAATTTAGCTCGATTTTTTTGTTCTTATGCTCTCCCTCATGCTTCCCAGCGTGTGGGGTCTAGAAGCCTAATGTATAAGGTGGAAATAATGATTTTTTATAACATGTAAAGCATCTTGTAGTCTTTACAAGCTAGAATATAATGCATTTCTAGTATTATAGGGCCATAATGTAAGATTTTTCATGAAATTTTGGCAATTATATTTGCCTTTATTTTTTTACCAAATTACAAAACATTTTTTCCATAGGTTGTAACATGAATTTTCTTTGAGGTGTTTCATCCATGCCTTATTGTATCAATATCATTGACTTAGAAAAGGTTATATCAAGTCTGACCATTTGTGGCCATGGATTAAGTACTTTAATACTTAGCACATAGAGGTGCTCTTTGTGAAATTAAGAAAAATAATTTCATAAGAATAATAGGTCTAACCATGATTGTATTGTTGGAGTGCTTCTAAGGGATAGATGTTAAATGAATATAACTTTAAGAATCCTCACAATGTGACTTAGAAATACTTATTCATTTCCTAATTTTGTCACTGATAAAGTTACATTTTAGTATCTTCTACATTTTCCTTACTGTATCCCTTTGCATAATGTTGAATATAACATATGTATGATGTTTGTCAAAACACCTTAGAATGGGATGTCAAAAATTTAACAATCTTCCTACATTATCTTAAGTTCTTAAGATTTTCTCCAATATACATGCATAGTGGATGAATGGTTTTATAGAAAACATCAATCTTAAATTTTGAGCTATTTGTTAGCTAACCACAAACGTTTCACTAAATAGAGCTAGAGACTAAGGTAGAGAGATTATTTGAAAAGCTCAAAATCGCATAAAGAAGACAATATTTCCTATGTTAAATTGGTTTAATACTACCATGTATCAAAGCTATCTCATTCAACTAGAATAACAAAAATAAGTGAAAAGTCCACTCATATGAAAAATAACCTATTCCAAAACTAACAATTCATTTATATGTAGTTATGCAATATTTAAGCTAGACAAAATACAAGAAGCTATTCAATTAGAAATATTAGTTAAGAGATGAAAGCTAAAAGAGATAGATAAAACCTATTTAAAATTCCATTATATTAAAAATTATTTACAATATTTCTTCTTAATTCTCCTCTCCAAAAGCTCCCTTCCCTTTAAACAAGGTCTAGATGCATTTTAAGCTTATGATATGGGCTTTTTATAATAGCCATTGGTAGTTACAATAGTTATGAAAGGCTTCATATTCCAAATGTTCTCTTCATATAATTGAAGGCCGTTGGGTAGTTGCCTGGTTTCTTGGTAAATTTTTCCTTATTCTCTCAATCTAGAGCTCTTCAATTAGGAGCTATTAAATTTGATTTAGTGGCATTGGTTATTTATGGCTTTTTTAGCGTTTATTTCTTCCTAAACTAATTAAATGAGTGAATTTGTTATTTCTATTAAAGTAGCTCCTACACTAGTTCAAACTTATTTTAATTTAAGCTTCTTCTAGGTGATTTCATTCATGATACCAATAACTATCATCATCATATCCAAATAACCCTATTTTAACCAAGGTAATAGTTTTATTACAACTCTAACTAAATCAAACATTTCTTATGCCTTTCTATTCATCTATCAAATAGGACTTGTTTCTCTAGGGTCACTGCTCTGAGCTTCAATTATAACTTTGTGCTATTCTTAGCTCTATTTTTGTTCTTGGCTCTGTTTGTCTCAGGCTCTATGACTTGAAATCCATCTTTTTTCTTAACTTGCTTTTAGAGAGGTTGTTTGACTTGGTTCTTGACACATGTCACAAGCTTTGATTTATTTGAGCTACTTCATTCAAAGCTTATCCTAACATCAACTTATAGAATCATTCTTGAGCTTATTCATAGAGCCATTTTTTAGTTCTACAGATTTAGCCTATAGATGAGATGACATGGAAGAATAGTCGTAGAGCTTCTTCGTAGACTCATTTTTTGGTTCTATAAGCCATATCATATTCTTTGGATTTATAGCATGCTAAGTTGTATTAAAATATGATGCACACATGAGCCAATTATGCTTATAATTTTTGGTGAGTCTGAGATGAGCTTTTATCCTCATGTGGCTTGTAGAACTAGTTTCAGCTTACATTGTAGAATCCATTAAGCTCTATGAGCAATTCTCAAAGCTAACATGGTAGAACTATTTAGAAGCTTATTCATAGAACTTTTTTTAGGTTCTAAAAACTCATTTTACTTAGAAGCTAATGTGGTAGATGAAGCTTTTTATTTCTCATGAACTCAAGGATCTTTATCTAAATGGTGACATGGTGAGGTAGATCTATTGAGCTAATGTGGCTCGTAGAGACATCTTATGCCTCTCATTGTAGAACCAGATTTTGGTTCTACGAATGAGGACAAATAACTTATGTGGCAGAACGAAAATGTGTATTTTTAGTTGATCCATTTTGGACCCTATGCATCTTCCCATCTAAATGAAGCTAACTTGGTAAAGCCAATTTTAAGCTTCCTTTTAGAACATCTTTTTGATTCTATGAACCTGCTCCTCTAAGAACCTAATGTGATCTGGTATCTCAAGAATTCATTTTAAATATGACTTTTCCAGCTCTGCAAACTTTTAGACGTTTCAATGTTGATGTGGTAGAGCTCAAAAGTGAGCTTATTGTAGATTTAGATATCGATTCTATGAACTTATGCTAAATGAGAAGGTTACATGGCAGAGCTTCTTTGTAGAACCACTTTTAAATCTATGAACTAGTACCACATAATGAGTTGACATGGAAGAGCCAAAAAGTGACCTTATTCATAGAACCATTTTTCCACTCTACAATTCTTCCTACTTGAGTTAAATTGACTTGGCAAAACCACTTATGTGCTTATTGGTAGAACCAAATTACTAGCAATGTTTTAGTTCAAGCTCCTTTTCTCAATGATGATGTGGCTTGTACAACCTCTTTTTGGTTCTACAAATCTATTTATTATGAAAGTATGATGTGGTCATTCATTTTGGGACCAATTTCAATGGAAATGTGGATTTTTTAAAACATGCTTCTCCTTTGTAGCTTATGTATCATATTAGAATCTTGTAAAGCTAATCCAAGTAGAGATTTCTTATAGAGTCATATTTTGGTTCTATAGGCTTTCCTTACAAGCTGACATGCCAATCATGCTTAATGAATTCCTCTTTTCATAATCAATCAAATTTAGAACCATTTCATAGAACCAATTTTTTGTTCTATGAACCTGTGCTATATAAAGTTGACATGGTAGGTGATGAGTAGTGAGGTACCCATACACCCAACCATATGAATTACAGGCATTTGCGTGCGATCTAGTCGAATTCTGCAAACTTTAATTACCAAGTACGCTAGAGATAAACAGTGTATGCATGTTGTCTATTCATTGTCTTCCTTGTCCACGCCTTTGATAATGACTATCCCAACGATCCCTTCTATTGTTCTAGTCTCGTTGGTCACCCCCATCATGGTCATGTCCTCTGTGGCCAAGATCTGAGCCAAATGAAAAAGAAGAAGAAGACAATGAAGGGGAGGAGGAAGGAGAACTTGCTCCATGCTACTGCCTCTCACCCTTCCTTCAATGATCATGACCTCCTTTTTTTCCTTATCATGACTTGCCCCTCCAGATCCATTTTTGTCTTTAAATTAGTTCTGACCAGAACCTGGATTATGAATTGTGGATTGCAGGTTGTTGAGGGCCCCTTGAACAAAGTTAAAGAGAGGAGAATCACTAAAGAAGTGGTCGCCTTCATCTAATGTAGAGGTGGAAAGGTGCTTGACCCCTTGCCCTTCACAATCTCATGTTGGTGCTCCAGCTAATGATCCCTTAACCTTTATACTTTAGTAGGATGATAATCCATTGAATATCGATCTTGCATCTCATACTCTTCGTGAAGATGTTGAAGCTTGTGTCGTGCAAGCATTAGCTAGAGCATCGTTAAAACAAATCGATCAAGTGGCAACACAATGTTGCCTTCCATGTCATGCCACTGCTGCATTTCATCTTGATGCAAGATGAAGGTGAAATCTGGTACATACTCATCAGGATGAGCATATACCACTTAGTATTGTTGAGGCACTTGGTCTATCCTGGGTGAAGATAGGCTCCTGTGAGAAGACAAAATTTTATGTTAATGAAATTATAGGCAGTGTGTAGTTAAGGTTTAATTTAATTATAATTATAATTTTTTTTGTAAGATTTGACTCTTAGGGTTTGCACAACGAGGTTACTAAGTTTCACTCAATTTAGATAGCACATGTAGAACTAAAGGCCCCAGCAATGATGCCAATGATGAGCAACAAGGTACCCCTACGCCCAACCATATGAATCACATGAATTTGCATGCACTCTCGTTGAATTCTACAAACTTTAATTACCAAGTATGCTAGAGCTAAATAGTGCATGCATGTTGTTCGATCATTGTCTTCCCAGTCCCACTTGTGAAATGCAATTGTATGATTAAGTGTGACTGAGGTGTAAGATTTTTTATTATTTGTGTTTTATCAATTTACTCACCTAGAACAAGAATGAAAATGAGAGAAATTAAGTGCTAAGTAAACTATGGTCTAATCTAACTTAACACAAGTAACCATTCCCACTTCCCGAACACATCTTGAACTTTGTGTAAACATTGTTGGGTTGTCAAACGCTAACCATTTTTGAGCTACCAAGTGTCACATGTATGTTTGAATGGATTATGCTTGTGCATTTTAATTAGTTGCTTAATGAATCAAAATTATATGATAAATGAATAACATTAATATAAACTGAATGAAATCATAATATATATAAATGCATAAGAAAGAAAGTCTCAAGTGCTGCAACGTGAATCAAAGAGCTCATCTTTATTGCCAACACAATGGTGTGTTTAGGTACATCAATGCTTGATAGACATCCGATCACACTTAGATCTCCTACTATAGGCACTTGGAAAATATTCTAACTCTCAAATGAACAAATTGGAAGAGTTTCGCTAGTTAACTACCAAAAACTACTCTCAATTGTGCACCCAAGGGCTATATTTATAGACCTAGAAATAACCCTGCGAGATTGAATGCGTGATATTGCATCTTTGGCCACGATATTGCATACCTGATATCATGTACTCGATATCATGGCCACTCTGATATCGGAGCATATGAGAAACATGATTCATCAACAAGGTTTACTTAAAGCTTCTTTTTAATACTAACTTTTAGCTCTACAAATCCATTAACTTGTTAAAGGTTGATGTGGTACAAGCAAAAGTGAGTTTTTTTGCTCTTGAAAGTTCATATTATATCAGATGATGTGGTAGAACCAATTTGAAATCCTTTTGTAAAGCTAAATTTCAGTTCTACGAACCATGTTACTTTACTCTTCTAAAATAGCTTTAAAGAGTTAGATCAATCTCAGATCAAGTCCTTTTTCCTTAAATGATAAAATTTTTCTACATCTAATCCTTTGTTCGAATGCTAACACCTCCTTGAGATGAAAATGATCTCTAAGCTTTGTGAATCAATTTTTAAGGTCTCTAATGGAAAAAGCATTTGCTTAAGCTAGCACAAACTTGCATAAGCTTTGTCTTTCATAGCTAACTCGATGTTCTACACGATGTTGAATTTAAATCAAAATCCTAACTTTGTGAACTAACTGAAATTCAAAAAGTCAAAATTTTTGGTTTGTCCATTCAACTTTAAAATCATTCATTTAAAGAAGATTTGATCAAAATAATTCTAATCCTTCCAGTATTTATGTAGAAACTTTACTCAAACACTTACCTCTACTTAGGGCCTTAATTTATGTCACAAATCTTAGCTTATTCTTACCACGCAAGTAAATAAGTCCTTAAAAATCATCGATTATCATGCATAGAAATGAGCCTGATAATTAAAGGTTGGTGTTTCACAAAAGTGGCTAATTGTTGCAACAAAAAGTTTTTCAAATAAACACAACATTCTTTTTGTAACATTCATATACAGAAACAAGGAAAGTTAAGTAAAAGCTTAAATATTTTTGTGGGAAAAACCTTCTATAGCTTAAGGCTAAACATGAATGAAAAAATCTTGATTTTATAATGCTTCAAACAAGTTAACTGAAGCTAAGTAAATGAGACTAGATGATATTGTATAGTGATTATGATTTTCCTTAGAAATTTTAGTTTTGAAGCTTTAACATCTTAAAGCTCAATTGTTACTTGAGTGGGTATAGTGCTTTGTGCCTCATTACTTTGCTCTTGTCCTTCTTCAGAGTCCTCCAAACTTTCATCTTCCTTAGGTTCTTATTCTTCTTCATGTTTTTTTCAGAGTTTCTAAGCCTCCCTTCAATGTTGTTCTCATGCTGATTAACTAAAACATCTTCATAATTGAAATTATGAATTAGGATTTCCTCATTAAAATTTTCCATCAATTAAGAATCTAAGAATTCTGGAATCTCAATCTATTTTATAATATGATTGGATTTTCCATTTGTAAGCATGGAAAATTCATTGAAGAGCTAGGTCATTAATGGACAATTATAAGATGCTACATAAGTGATCACCCTATAATATATCCTCTATACGTGCTCAAGAAAACATCTAGATTAGTATGGAATAATAGGCCTTGATTTCATTTTGAATTTCTTTGGATATGTGAATAATATCCTTCTTGCTATTGGCCTTGATCTCCAAACCATGACTATTCATGAAATAATAGGCTTACAAATTTTATATCTCAACTTTTACTCTCTAAATAATCCTAAGAAAATTAGTTATGAAAGGCCATGTATTTACAAATTTGGTTGACTACTATTAAGCTGTTCCAAGTGGGTAGCTACCTTAAGTAATGCTTCATATTGAGAGCATTAAATGAAAAGCTTTACATCTATCCATCTAATGAAACAAGCTTGAAAGTATTTTCAGTCACTTGTTGCTTGATTATTAATGGTCCAATCCATCTAGCCAAGAATTTTTTAGCTTCTTTCCTATTAATTCTGCATAACAATACTAAATTTTCTTTAGTGAACGCTTTCTGTCCTACTTAACAATCAAACCATCTCTTCATTAATGTTGCATTCTGTAAGAGCTTATCTTGAGCCTCCTCAATTTCAACTTCACTTTTTAATAAGAAAGCCATCACAACATGTTCCTTGTCTAATCATATATTATAATTTTCCATAAATTATATTGTTGAAGACATAAGCATATTAGTTATGCAAACATGAAATTCATAAACTAGGTTGAATGGAGTGGTCTCTATAGATTTCTTCATCCTAGTCCTATCAGTCCATGAGATTCTTCCAATAGGTTATGCCATTTTCCTAGATTATTATCCATGAAATGCTTAATATAAGAAATTAGCTTCTTATTTGTGGACTCTGCTAGGTCATTTCCTTGTGGATAATGATTTAAGGATGAATAAGATTGATTTTTCTATAGTTCATCTTATAAACTTGGTTGACTAGAAAGCTGTGCCAATATTAGTAACCAAAGATTTCAACATCCTAAACTAATTTATGATGTATTTCTTAAGAAACTTAATCATGTCATAGGATGTAATTCTTCTTAGTGCTTTAGCTTCTAGCCACTTAGTAAAATAGTTTGTAGTTGTTAAAACAAATCTATGTCCTACTTTAGATGGATTAATTGCTCCTATAAAAATCCATTCACACTTTTGAAAATTCCTATCTATTATTGTTAGTTTTAGTAGAGCATTAGCCCTTTTAACTTTAGCCTGTGAATTTGACACTTATAACAAGTCAAAATTTTATTTCATAGATCTTTGAACATAGTGGGCCAATAGAATCCATATCTCAATATATGTTTCATAGTGGTCCTAGAAGATTCATAATACAAGCCCTCATGATTATGAAATTAGTTTAGAATATCTTCAATTTCTTGATGTGATGCACATTCCAACATGATACCTCTAAAATATTTTTTATATAGAATTCCCTTACTATAAATTTACTTCTTAGTTTTGGTTATGAAAGCTCTATCTTTACTTTTCGATAGATTCTTAGAAATTTCTTGGCTAACAAGAAACCTTACCATGTCATTATATTGATTTGCAATTTCAAGAAGGGCCAACACTTACCCAGATTATTTTTCCATCATTCTAAATAATCCCATATTCTTAATTATCATAGATGTTTCCATATTTAGCCTAAACTAGTGAATCTTGATTATCCAATTAGCTCTTTTGAGTCCAATTTCATTTTATGATAAGAGCTATTTCACAACTGCCTCTACAATCATAATATAAATCATAGTGTTTTACAAATAATACTTAAAATTTCCTAAGGATTTAATCACAATGAATGCTTATTTTTCCAATTCAAAGTAATTTCTTTTAGCTTCTTTTAATTGCTAACTAGAAAATTCAATTCTCTTTTCTTCTATTCCATCTTGTTGTCTTAATACTGTAGCTAATCATCTCTCAATTTTGGTTTCACTAGATATAAGGCTTCTAAAATAGCTCTCTTAATTTAGTCTAAGGCCTCAAGTGATTCTTTGGTCTTTCATAGTTCAACATCCTTTTTCAACATTCTTAAAGAGGCTTTGTTCTTTTTGTAAATCTCAGTATGATTTTTTATACAAAGTTAATCTTTCCAAGAAAGAATTAGGCATCTTCTTATTTGTAAGATGTCTTATACCTTGAATAGCTTCTATTCTAGATTGATCAATGGCTATTCCTTTTTGACAAATTATCTGCCCAAGTAAGTCACCTCATTTCACTCCAAAAACAAATTATTTTGGATTCAAAAAAAAATACCAAATTTCATACATCTACTGAATATTTGCTGCAGGTGAAATATGTTGCCTATCTCATGCTTCAAATAAATTATAATAACATGTAAGTAAATGATGAATTTTTTTCAATAAGTCCTCTAAAATTTGTATCCATAGCTCATTGGAAAGGAGTTCTGCATTTGATAACCCAAAGGGCATTCTTTTGTATGCAAATGTTCCCTATTTAGTGATGAATGCCATTTTGTATCTATCATTCTTATATATTATTATTTGATTATAACTTAAAAATACATATAGAAACAACTATAATTGACATCTTGATACTTTTATTAGCATTTCATCAATTATTAGGAGTGGGTACCTATCATTAACTAAAGATTCATTCATTTTCTTAAAATCAACACATAGTCTTATATCTCCATTCTTTTGCCTAATTGGTACTAAATTCACTATCCAAGCTGAGTACCTAATTGGATATATTATGCCAATCCTTAATAACTTCTTAATCTCAACATCCATTACTAGTTCAAAAACTGGATTAAATGTAGCTTCTATTTAATTATCTTGCAATCCTTTACTAAAGGAATTTTATGATTTATAATACTATGATAAAAAGTTCTCAAATGATCATATGACCAAGAAAAACTATTTAAACTTCCTTTAAGAACCTACATCATTTTCTCTTTAATGTTTGGCCAAAGTTTTATTCTAATATTAAGATACCTTGTAATGTCTTGACATCCTAGATCTATTGTTTCATAAGCTTGATCCTTAGAACTTTGAACCTCTGATCCTTTAACTAATATTTATCTAAATTCTTATTCCAATTATAGCACCCTTTGAGGTATCCTTTTTTCTTTTGATATTAAATCATCTTTTTCATGAATCTAACCTCTAAATTCTTCCATATTTTTAAGAAATCAAGTTATTTGATTATCATCTTCGAAAAATTTAAAGAAATTTTTATTATTAGGAACCACTGATTCTAATTCTAACTCAATTACCACTTTACAATGTTCAGTTATCTTTGATAAGTCTTGAGTTGAAGCTACCACTGCAAGTTCATTAGCCTTCTAATTTTTTTCTCTTGGGATATTTTAAATTTTGTACTCCAAAAAACTTCTAAGTAATTTTTTTGCCATTTTCTTATAAGCCCTTAGGAACGAGCTTTTAGCATAAAAATTTCCTCTAACTTGATCACATATAAGTTTTGAATCTCATTTAATTTCCAATTTTAGAATTCCCTTTTTGTGAGCTATTCTAAATCCCCTACATAAAGTTTCATATTCAACTCTATTATTAGCACAAGGAGATTCCAATTACATAGCTTTTAATTCCACTTAATTTTTTGTGGTGATTAGAATAATTACTAGAATTATTCTGACTAATTATAAAAATGCATGATTTGTATTTCTCGAATTGAGCTAACTCCTAACTCAACTTTTCTTTATTCAATCCTTTTATTCTTTTCATTTGAAGTCACATTCCCTATCATCAACGGTTCACTATATATATAAATTTTATTTGGTTTTCCTTTCCATGGTAACCACATATGTGAATAGTTTGTTGTATGGAACCTTGATAATTTTTGTTATAGGAAAATTTTGGTAAGTGCAAATAGTTTTCCCACGTCTTTGGTCTACTCCCAACATAACTTTGTAGAATATCTTCTAATATTCTATTCACACATTTGGTTTGTCCATTTGTCTCTAGGTGGTAAGCTATGATGCATTTCAGTTGGGTTCCAAGTTTCTTGAACAAATTTTTCCAAAATTCATATATGAACTTGGGATCCTAATCCAAAGTGATAGAGTTAGAACACCCATGTAACTGAAATACTTCTCATACAAATTTTTAGGTTACTTTCTCAACTATGTCTATGGATTTCAAAGTTATAAAATGTGCCATCTTTGATAGATGATTAATCATTACCAAGATCGAATCATTTCCTTTTTAGTTATTGGCAATCCCACAATGAAGTCTATCGTAACATCTTCCCATTTCTAGGTTGGGACTTCCAAAGGTTGTAATAATCCACTTGGTTTCTTTTGTTTAGCTTTTATTCTTTGGTAGGTTGGGCAATTTTTAATATATGTGGATACATCATTCTTCATTCCAAGCCAAAATAGGATTTGTGTATCATCGTATAAGTCTTAATATAACCTAGATGTCTTGCATATGGTACTTCATGGGCTTCACACAATAGCTTAAGTCCTTTCTCCTTCTAGAATGCACACTCTTTGTCTTTTCATCAATAAACCGTTAGGGGTAAGTTGATAATGAGGCTCAAAAGAAATATTGGTTGAGATCTTCTTAAAGTATGAATTTTCTTTTATTTATTCCTTAATTTCTTCTTCCATGGGAGTTGTCACAACATCAATCATTAAGTTCCACATCTAACTAAGGGCATCAAGTACTACATTTTGTTTTCTTGGAATATATTTAATCTCAAAATCATATTCAACCAATAACTCTATCCTTCATTATTCTCAAGTGTTCAAAATAGGTTGTCTCTGCAAGTATTCTAAACTTTTATGATCTATTGTTAATACAAGTCTTTTTTTCACAAAGATAGTGTCTCCAAACTTTTAAAGCATGAACAATTTCCAATAATTCTAAATCATGGGTTGAGCAATTTGCCTCAGCTCCTTGCAATTTATGAGACTCATAACATACCACTTTGTCTTTTTGAAAAATAATTGCACCAATTCCTATTCCATAGGCATTTGTAGATACTTCAAATGATATTTCTTCATTCAAAATTCTCAAAATGGGTGTTGTTGTGAGTAGCATCTTGAATATGAGGAAAGCTTCCTTGCATTTTTCATCAAACTTAGACACACACATTTCCTATAGAAGATTAGTTAAGAGGGCTACGAAGGTAGAATAATCTTTAATAAAACATCGATAAAAACATATTGAGCCCAAGAAATTGTGAACTGCTATAGCATCTTTTGATTCTGGCCAATCCCAAACTACACCAACCTTTATTGAACACTTGTAATACTTTCTTAGAAATGATATGATCCAAATATGAAACTTCTTCTTTAAAGAGTTCACATTTACATAATTTTTCTTCCAACTAATGTTCTTTAAGAACTTCCATTATAATTTTAAAATGTTTGATATGTTCTTCTCTTGACTAAGAGTAAACATGTATGTCATCCATAAATACTATAACATATTGATCAAGATATTCAAGAAAAAAATTATTCATTAATTCTATGAATGTTGCAGGTGCATTAGTTAATCCAAATGGCATCATTTCAATTTCATATAATCCATACCTAATTTTAAATGTAGTTTTCTCAATATCTTTCTCCTTAATCCTTATTTTATGATAACCTGATTTCAAATTAATTTTTAAAAATAACATGTGCCCATAAGTTGATCAAACAAGTCATCGATCCTAGACAAGGGAAAACTGTTTTTAATCATCACTTTATTCAATGCCCTATAATCGATGCATAATCTTAATGTACCATATTTCTTTTTAACAAATAAAATTGGTGCATCCAAAGGTGATATGCTAGCTTGAATTTTCCCTTCTTCCAATAATTGGTCTAATTGTACTTTCAATTCTCTTAATTCAGAAGTGGAAAACCTATATAGGGCTTTTGTAACTAGTTTTGTATCGAGAAAAATATCAATAACATGTTCAATAGTTATTTTAGGAGGTAATTCTCTAGTTTCACTAAACATTAAGTCTTTATATTCCTCAAGTTCTTTTAGAATCTCAATACCTGAAGACTTCTGAGGTTGAGTTACTTTGACAATCAACATGATAACACAATTTTTAACTAATTTCTTGGCTTGTTTAATGACTATTGTGTAAATTTTCTTTGTAGTTCCTACCCTAGTTAGAACCTTGACTCTGTTAGTGGTTGGTACTTTTAAAATATGAGTTCCAAAGTGAGCAATAATATCAAGTTTTTGTAAAAAAAAAAAACATTCTTAATATTGCATTGACATCACCTAATTCAAATTCAAAGAAGTCATCAAAAAAAGGCATGTCTTGCAAAGTAAAGGTAATTTCTCCACACTTGGTATGCTTGCTCATAATTGTTCCATCTGCAAGTTCTATCTGAATAACTTTCTTAGAAGGTAAACTTAATTTTAATAACTTAACTAAAGTTTGAAAATAAAGTTATCACTTTCACCACTATCAATAAGAAAATTAATATTTTTACCTTTTATTAAACCTTCAAAAATCAATAAAGCAAATTGAAATTTTCTTAAACTTAGCTTAGTTGATACTAAAATCTTCTTCATAGCTATTATGGTAGTTTGGGCTTTTTATTTGGACATGTTTGTGTTGGGTTTTTTATTCTTGGTTTGATTGGTTCTTTGTACTTTTGCTCAAAATTTTGAATAGTCTCTTTTGAAATAATCTTCCCCACAAGAAAAATATCTTGATCAAGCTCCTTTGTTTGGTGTTTCTTCTATGATTGCTTATCGAAGGATAGTTCATACTTGATTTCATTCTTCATAGTCCTCAGCAATTTTGTAGGCTTAATTAATTGTTTAAGGATTATGTGCTCATGTCTAAGGAGGTAGTTGTGCATGTAGTCCACCCATAAACTTTGAAGCTAATTCTTCCTCATCTTGGTGGCTTACATACTAAGAAAGATCAAAAAATTCCTTGTAGTAATCTTCTACAGATTGTCTTCCTAGTCTTAAGGAATCAAATCTCATTTTTTGCTCTTTGCGAAAGGAATTAGGTACAAATTTTTGTTCAAAATCTTGAAAAAAGTTGAGCCAATTTGTAATCAAACCTTGAGATCTTGATCCATTTCACCATGTTATCACAATTCCTCTTAAATACAAGGAGATGACTTCTAAACATTATTAACATAATAGGTTTAGCATATCAAAGTAATGGTTCTTTGTATCAAGCTAGTCTTTCACCTTAGCACATTATCAAAGGGCTCCATCATAATGATTTAATTTAAAGTTTTTGGCAGGCACTTGAGTTAGTGATTCTCTTGGTGCATTTTGTCAATTCTAATATCCCTCATCTTTGATTTCCATTCTTTGAGCTAATGAAGGAATATTGACATCTCGGTGTCCAACAAGTGGGGACTAGTTCCTTTGTAGATCCCTAGGGGAAGGTTGATCTTGATCTTAGTGTTGATCACTAGGTGGAATGTGGTTGGGATTAGAAGGTTGGATGAGATGATCAGTTAATTGCTTGATGGAGTTTGTAAAGAAATCCACCCTTTCTTGCACTTCCAACCATTTTTCATCTAAACTTTGGGACATTTTCCTAATCTCTTCAGACATGTTTTGCATCTTTATCCTAAACCCTTGATTTAACTAATGAAGTTTCTCTTTAATACTCATAATTTGATTAATTTGATCATCAAGGGCATTCATCCAATCATTGACTCTGGTCTCTATTGCTCTCCAATGGACTCTTCGAGTTTCAAACAATGGTAAGTTAAAGAAATTAGGCGTGTTTAACAATTCTCTGCATCAGTGGCTCTCTTTATGGGTTTCGAGCTAGTTAATTGGTTCTAGGAGAAGTTAGAACTATCATGAACTTCTATCCAACTATGGAATCCTAATTTGTTTTAGAACCCTAGATTATGATTTGAAAACTAAAATTTGATTATTTGAAAGCTAAATCTGACTATTTCATGGTGTTTGGAAGGTTTGAATCTATTGGAATTGATTTTTGTTGGTTGAAAATGAACTCCAAAATAAAAAATCATGTTCATTTAATATTTGTAAAAATTACATGATTTTTGAGACTTTCCAAGAGGTCACTCATCCTAGTACTACTCTAGAACAAGCATACTTAATTAAAGAATTCTTATGTCACATGCTGTGAATGCATCAAATTTATTTTTTTTGAAAATTATTTTTCACGTTCTAATTTTGAACTATGTTTAAAGACAAAAATTTTGAATTTCTCATCAATTTATGAAAATTTTGAAATTTTTTATAATTTGAAAAAAAAATTGTCACCATTAGGGCAGGGGCAATTACAGGGACAACACAATGACAATGGCCACTGTCGCACCAACTTGTATGTAGTGCTGGGTGTGGTGTTGGTGGTGGCAGCATTCTAACATCATGGTGGTGGGTGGCTATGCAAGGAGAGAGTGGATAGCATTGAGGGTAGAAGGTAGTGGTTGATGATGTTGGGGACAGAAGGTGTCTTTGTAGCTTGCAAAGCCTAGCTAGGGGTGGCCTACATGGTCGTGAGTGGGCCTACAAATCCCACGAAGGGGTCCTTGCGGCCTGCTGAAGGGTTCATGTGGGCTGCACTAGGGCTAGCACAACCTAAGTGGAATGCATGAGGGTTTTCCAATTCCTGAGCCAAAGGGCATTGAAAGAGGCCATTATCAATGGTGCTATTGGTGCCTGCAAAGCACTAGGGAAGGTCATTATTATTAGCATCATTAGTGCCTATGGAGCATCGAAAGAGACTATCATTGATGACATCATCAGTGCCCATGAAGAGTCAGGAGAGGTCGTTATCAGTGGTGCCATTAATGCCCAAAGAGCACTATAAGAGTTTATTATCAATGATGCTATTAGTGCCCATTGAGCACTAGGAAAGCCATTATTATTAGTGTTGTCGATGCTCATAGAGCACTGAGAGAGGTCATTATTGGTGACATCATCGATGCTTATGCAGCATTGGTAGAGGACATTTTTGGTGATGTTGGTGTTACTTGTGAAGAACTAGGAGAGGTCATCATCATTGATTCTTGTGAAGCACCAACAAAGTAGCATGAGGTAGGGTGGATGTTGTAGGAGAGGAGACATAGCTAAGCAGATAGTGATGGTTATGCCATGCAATGATGTGATTAGTGGCTAGTGATGATTGGGAGTCATCAAGAGGATGATGTAGAGGCAATTGATGGCTAGTGTAACAATGTGGCAATCCCTACTACTGTCGACCATTAGGTTGGCCACGACGTTGTGTGGTCGAGTCTTGTGACCCTGCCACCCAACATCGTGATAGGTCCTACTATCACCAATAGCAAGGATCAATCATGGCCCTAACCTCTCTAAGGTTAGGGATAAATTTTTTTTACTTTAGTTTTTTAAAATTTAACAAGAATTTCAATTTTAAACTACACATAACGCAAGAAAAATTGTATATCCCAAATAGTAAGTCAGATTTCAACAAAATTGGTACTGTTGGAATTGTCTCAGAGAGTACTACACATTTAGCTTGGGATAACACTAGTTTACTTATCCCATTAATCACAAAAGCATAAAAAGTAAGCATCATATTTAATTAATTTTTAATTAACTTAAGCTAATACTTCCTCTTTTCTCACACTAAAGTACTTTCTTTTCTTTTATAAATACATGAGAGAATAAGTGTTTGCCCATCATAACATAACATCAATGGAAGATTGAAGATTCTTATTGTAGCATCATGGCTCCAAAGCATCCAACTCAAGCTTATTCCCAAAGCTCCAACTCCTTCAAGTAGCTCTAAATTGGTGACTACATTTTTGCATCAAAATAATGATGTTATTGCTTCTGGTTTTGTGCAAAATTTTCTTGGAGTGGAGGAATTCCAATACCTCAAATATTCTTGATTATCTAAGCTACTTGTCTTTTCAATTTTTGAGGCATCATACTGCAAAAATTTAATAATTCAATGGCGTAATCTTTATGATAAAAGTAAAAGCTCCACATCCTAGATGATTTTTGGATTGATAACAGTTATTCCATCTAACGTTCAAGGGATTTTGGATTTTCACTTAGGGGAGAAACCTCTAATTTCATTGGTTTTCTCCCTTTAGTTTTAATTGTTTTTCCAGGAACAATTATATGATTATGTCAATGATTTTGCTATCTACAAAAGTTAATTCCTTCATGGAGGTTTTATTAATGAAATACAATTTTAATTATGCTAATTTATTCAAAGAAAGGTTTTATGGTATCATCACTAGGCCTATGTTAGCACTTATTCCATCTTGATACTCCATAGTGCCAAAACTGGCAGAGTTTATGATTGGTCCTTATCTTGTTTTTTTGCCTTACATCACACCATGGATAAACTTGCTACTACCCAACACAATCTTCAAAAACCTTATACCATTTTTTATGTACCCTTGATTATGTACCTTTTTCTAAGTTACAATCCTTCAACTAAATGTTTTAGCTATTTTGATCCCAAATTACATTCTAAATTTTTAAAAGAACATAGAGTTGCGAGAAGTAAGATTAAGGATGTTAAGAAAGGTCAAGTGGCTTTGCAGCAAGCCAAAAATTAAGAGAGAACTAGCAAGGTATTTTATATATGTTTATATTCTTGTTGTCACTTATGTCTTTTTATGTATGTATTAGTNTCGTACATATATATATATATATATATATATATAATAACATACTTTATTAGACAAGGTTCTAGCCTAGTAATTCTAAAATAAAAGGATAGTTTCAAACAAAACGATAGTACCAAAAAAGACAAAGGAAAGGAACCAAAGGTAAATCTAATTAATTTAAAAGTTTGAATACTTCCCTTTTTATTCCTTCTTCTTATGTAATGTTGTCTTTTTATGTTGCAAATCTCTATGGGTCGAAGTTACTTCATTCAAAAATGGGAGAGAGATGACACCACAAGTGTAGGTGTTGAATAAATTGTCACTCCTCCATCAAGATCACCATATATGACATCTATCCATGTGACCCCAATAAGGGGTTCCTTACCACAAGCAATGCCGACATCAATTCCTAGGTCTATTTTAGTAACTTCTTTGGTCTCCATCTCAGGTTCCTCCTACTCACTAGGATAGATGTTGGTGGCTACTAAAGAACAAAAAATTCTTTTTTGGCATCTTGATGTGTGGATCATAAGGAACACTTCTTACTCTGTTTGTGATAAGATCTACCATATACGGGACTCCTAATCATGTGACTTCAAGGAAGATTATGGATTGGTACATGTTGGTGCTTCATCATCTTTCCATCCAATTCCTAAGGATGTTGATGAGTGGCGAGGTACCCCTACACTCAACCAAACGAATATGAGCGTTCATGCATGATCCGGTCGAACTTCGTGGACAAGCTAGTTGTGGTATCTAGATAGTTACACATTGATCGCAGTTCGCTATCTTCCCACCTGGACTAGTATTTGCTTTGTCACGTATGGTTTAGTCTAGAGTGAGGCGTATGATGTGATCCTAGACTAGTGCTACTCCTAGAGGCAATGGAAAATAATCTTGATTAAACTAATGAGAAATAGGAAATGAGTCTAAGCTATCCTAAGTGCGATGAGCATCCGTTCCTTAATCATCCATACACATCTTGGACCTCATGCATGACTACTACTGGGATTACCAAGCGCAGATCCTAGGTACGCTACTAGGTTGCCAAGTAGTCACACTTAAATGCTCGTGATTAAGTCGTACTCATTCCACATTTAATAACAGGAATAGTAAATTATGATAAATAAATATTAATGAAGAAAATAATAAATAACAATAATAATTAAACAATTAAAACTAAGTGAATGCTGCAATGATGAAGTAATCTCGATCTTTATTTTCAGTCATGTGCGTGTCCAAGTATGTCACACTCGAATAAAGGTGTCGTCCAATTACAAGCATCACACTGCGGGCATGCACTTGGGAAAATAATCTAAATCCTATGGAAAAAAATGCAAGGGCTTCACTACAACTATCAAAAGGATGCCTAAATGAGGTGGAAGGCCCTCTTATTTATAGGCCAGGATAGGTGGCTGCATAAACGGGGCCACGTCAATGCAGCCGCATATACGGGGCCCCGTATATGTGACCTAGTCGACGCATTGACTATATAGCGCTTCATCATACCCCCATGACTGAGTAAAAACTCGTCCTTGAGTCAAAGAAAGTGAGGAACAAGATCAATTGAATACACAGTGGATAGATATGGGATTAATAACTGACTAGAAATTTATTCATGTCGTAGTGGATATGACAAAATTGGGACACAGACACAAAATGAAAAAATTTGTGGAACTCATGGGGTTCCCGGTAGTGGTGGGTCCTCCATGGGTGCCTTTCCTTTGTCCTGTGCATCAAGCTTTTGAGATTGATACCATTGAAGAAGCACCTGATGTTTCTCCTCTTCTATTTGAGGGTCATGAGCCGTCCATGCTGATGTTCCAATGTTTGATGGAGTTGGCACATTTCATGGACACGGCAACTGTGGGAACACTTGATTGGCCTTGACATGCCATGCCACAAATAGTCATTGTTCCTCTTCATAGGCTCGGGCCCTAACCTCTCCTCCCTTTGCTTGGATAGATTATGCAGTAATAGGAGTTTCATGATGGAGGCTGAATGATTGCCTTCTGCTCTGCATGTTTTGCATGAGGTCCTTGACCTCTACCTCCCCCAGGTCGTTCGGTTGCACCTTGAGAAGGTCCTCCTTGTTGTCTTCTTTTAGGGGCCATCTATAATCACACAAAGATAAATTGTTAGTAAGGTGATTTAAAAAAGTTCAATGATTTCATACCTTACTCATTGCCTTTAATAAATGTTGCATTCTTTAAGTTGCCCCAAAAGTTGAATGTTGGACCTGGTTTTGAGGAACGTTTGATAAAATGATGACAAAGGAAAGAATAGATTTGACAATGAAATACTTGGAGGGTATAAGATGATGTGGTGGTGTGCAACAAGTAAAAATTACAAAAGTCACACAAGTGGGACCTCCCCAAAGTAGGTTCCAACCTATATGCCCTTGTGTAACCACACCTTAAGATGTCCGTAGGCACTAAAAGGGTTAAATGTAATCTATATCGATGCAACAAAACACACACATGTTGATACCGCCATGATGAGGTATGAATTCAATGCTATACAAGACACGAGTCATAAATACATGAACAACGAGATGGAATGAATCAGAGAAGGGATTGCAGTTATTGGGACATGAGGTAACTGACTTAGGGCACAATGAATCCTGCATGTAAAGCATGATTAATGTGTCATTAACCTGTCGTTCCAGGATCAGGACCAAGTCTAGTCCTCTAATTAGTGACATCGCATTGTTTCATCCCATGATGAGCGACTATGAGAGTACCATAACAACAAAGTGTATGATCACTTGGCATTTTATTCAAGGGAGGAGTGATTTTTGTTTTGTGGCACTTTTCTTTTCATTTTTCTTTTTTTTTGTTTTTTATGCTTAATCCAGAGAAGTCGCCAACCTTCAGGCATGGGTACATGTCTTTCCAGTGGGACCCCCTAGAACCGCATTGGATTTTTGAGTGCCTTTCGATTACTCTTACTCCCATTTTGCGTTAGATCTACAAGGATCTTAGTACAACCATGTTGCATGATAACTCCCACAGATGTCACCAAAGAGAATCATCAAGTCCCTTTGATGTCACACCCTAATCATTTCCTCTTGGTCCATCCTTCTTCATTCTGGGTACAATGAATACAAAATTAATTTTTAAGTTTTAAGCATGTCAAGAATATCACTATACCCTCGAACAGAGCCTCTTATTTGTAGAGTGGATGAGTGGGTGAAATGGGCTCACTATTCCAAATAATTGATTACTTGAAACTTGATAACATAGAACACACCTCAACCAACGAGTCACATGAGTGTTTTATTCATAGATGAGATTACTCATAAAAAGATAAAAAGACAAAAAGATAAAACAATAAATTAAAAGGTGAAAAAATGAAAAAAAAAGTTGAAAAATTAAAGAAATAGAAAAACATTTATTAATTTTGTATTGTTAGAATGGAGGATACCCCCCATAATTAAATGGTTGAGCATGGCTAGAATTAATAAATGGAAGGTTGGGATCCTTACATGTTGGAAATATTGGGACCTGGTCATACTTACCCCATTGGGGTTCACACACTTTATTAGAGTTGACATAGTGGGGCAAGTTATAAGATGTGGTTAATTTATAAGGAGTTGACCTGCTATGGTACTTGCAACCGTAAGATGGTATGCAAGGATCAACATGTCTCCCCATGTGGCAATATTCATTGGGCCCCATGGTTGTTGGAGTATTGGATGGTGGCCTTGATAAGGTAACATGAGGCATTGGGTTTGAAGAGGAAGATGCACCATAGTGTTGGACTTGTGCTAAGTTGGCGGATGCAGTGGTTTCTGAACTATGGTGTTCCTTTCGATGGTCACGTCTAAAGAAGGGATGCCTTCGATGTTGTGAAGGACCTCCACTGCTATTGACTGTAGCAACACAAGTAACGTTTGTGGGTTGGTGCTGTGGTGCAAAATTCTTTGGCATAGATGGCAATGATGTAGAAGGGGGTGAAGTATGAGAATATTGAGGTTGAAGAGAAGTGTAAGGCACATGAGGTGGTGATCTTGTTGGAGAGGACATGGGTGGATAGTACTCAGGAGAATGATAACGATGAGGTGAGGTAGAGGATGCTGATCTTGTCGAAGAAATAGGGTGTTGAACATAATAAGCATTTTGTGCTGGGACATATGAAGCGTATGGTCCAGTTGGCGGTGGGCTCCCCCACAACTGAGGTTTTTGCCACTGTGGTTGGACACAATATTTCTGTACGAACTCTGGATGTAACATTCCTCCCCAATGCTCATGTAAATGTAACAAGATTGGACATTAACCTTTGGGGTGATCGTATAAGCAAATATTACATTGATACGTATGATTGGCAGTTAAGTTCTTATCCTTATTCTCTTCAACCCTTCTTTCTAATTATCACGTGGTGTCCTATCCTGTTTCTCGATTTGGCATAGTTTGTCCTCTAATAATGTTGGCATATTCTCCACATCTTTCATGTACCCAGTCCTTCATCTTATTAATCTTTGCCTCAATTTCATCTAGTGGTTGCAGGATTGGCAAAGATGATTCCACCTCCTTGAAGTAAGTTGATTTCTCCTCTTAATGATCATGGACCCTTGTTAAGTTAAGATTTTGGTCCTGTTGAAAACTTTCAACATTCTCCCATTTGGCTATTTCTCCTTCTTCTTTTGCTATCCACTTGATAAGCTCTTGGAATTGATGGGTTTGTAGCTCATATAGTTGACCTTGCATGTACATCCCTAGGGTCTCCCTTGTTTCATTACGAAGCCCATCTATGATATGGTACATTAGCCTTTCCTCAGAGAACCCATGGCCTAGGTAGTTGTTTAACAGTGTATAATATCTTTCTAAGGCCATGTCTAAGGGTTCATGTTGCGCTTGTTTCCATTCTTGGATTTGTCTCCTCAAGGCTAGCACTCTCGCATAGGTTTGATGTCTTTCATTGAAGAGTTCTACCATTGTTGGCCAACATCGAATTGATTTCGGTTTTAATGACGTATACCATACTTTTGCTTGGCCAACGAGTGTTAGAGGAAAGAGCTTAATTTTCTGCCACCCATTATCAATATTGTTCCATGTACAAGCATCATAGAAGGCTTGTAAATGTTGTTCTAGATCTAAATCATAGCCTCCTGAAAACTTGGGAAAGTTGTTTAAATCAAGCGCAGGTAGACAACTTTCCTTATGATGCATGCGGGCTATTCGAACATCCTCTTGTATTTTTGTTAAGCTTGTAGTGGCTAGTAGGGGTTCATCGTCACTAGGTATGTTATGCTTTCGTGCGTTGGGACGATGTTGTCTTTGTTTATGTTTATAAGAAACCCCCACCTTGGGTTGCGNCTACACTCAACCATATGAATACGAGCGTTCACGCATGATCCGGTTGAACTCCATGGACAAGCTAGTTGTGGTATCTAGATAGTTACACGTTGATCGCAGTTCACTGTCTTCCCACTTGGACTAGTATTTGCTTTGTCACGTATGATTTAGTCCAGAGTGAGGCGTATGATGTGATCCTAGACTAGTGCTACTCCTAGAGACAATGGAAAATAATCTTGATTAAACTAATGAGCAATAGGAAATGAGTCTAAGGTAGCCTAAGTGCAATGAGCATCCATTCCTTAATCATCCGTACACAGCTTGAACCTCGTGCACAACTACTACTAGGATTACCAAGCGCAGATCCCAGGTACGCTATTGGGTTGCCAAGTAGTCACACTTAAATGCTCGTGATTAAGTTGTACTCATTCTGCATTTAACAATAGGAATAGTAAATGATGTTAAATAAATATTAATTAAGAAAATAATTAATAATAATAATTAAACAATTAAAACTAAGTGAATGCTGCAATGATGAAGTAATCTCGATCTTTATTTCTAGTCATGTACGTGTCCAAGTATGTCACACTCGAATAAAGTTGTCATACAATTACAAGCATCACACTGTGGGCATGCACTTGGGAAAACAATCTAACTCCTATGGAAACAAAATGCAAGGGCTTCACTACAACTACTGAAAGGATGCCTAAATGAGATGGAAGGCCCTCTTATTTATAGGCCAGGATAGGCAGCTACGTAAAGGGGGCCATGTCGACGTAGGAAGGCTACGTCGACGGGGCCACGTCAACATGACTGTGTATACAGGGCCCCGTATACATAGCCTAGTTGATGCATCGACTATATAGTGCTTTATCAAATGCTCTGAAAGTTGTCAAAAGTATGGAGCAACTCTTAAGAGAATTAGAGAGTGTCACATGTCTTGTCTATCATCTATTGACTTGTGAGTGATTCCTTCAAGTGGAGACTGATTGACTTCTAGTGAGTAGTTCTTCTCTTCCTCTTCTTTCTTTCTTTCTTCCATTTGATCATTTTGTTCATAATTCATAATTTTAATCTTGTGTTTGTGCATGCATAGGAAGGAAAAAGAATTGCAGAAACACATCACCAATCAATCTTTCCAAATTAATTTTTTGGAGACAAAACTTCAAAAAAAAAGGGAAGAGGTAGTGGTTGCAACAAAGAATGCCTCCAAGTACATCAAAAAATTGTGTGATGGTTTGGTAGGATGCAAGATGGTATTGAGCAAGAAGGATGCTACTGATGAAGGACGAGAAGCCTAGTTGAAAATAGTCTCAAATTTTCTTGATGCCTTTAATGCAAATAACTTATCACAGTCCTACTTCCTTGTGTTCTTCTATCCCACTTCTTCTCTATTCTACTTCTTTTCTATGCCATTTTCTTTTTATTACATATATTCCACTTTGATGTACTTCTTGTTTTTAATAATAATACTAAAATAATAATTTCTTCCACTTTGGCTCCTAAATCATGGTTTGCATTAATACCAAATGTGACATCCCGATCCTAGATGTTGTTAAAATAACAATCGTTTGTTGCTTAATTCATTGCATTCGTGAATGTGATAATGAAAATATCATGAAATAACTTAATGATTAGAAAACTTGGTAAATTACTAGGCACTGAATTTAATAGGAAGGGAAAGAGAGGAAAAATTTTATTAATAATAGTGTTATATTGTAATGCCCTCTAGGTTATCTTCCCATGCCACTTAAACTTTAGAGGCAATCTAGCACTACCACCATGGCTAGGCTATCTAGCAGAAGGGGTGAATAGTTCTTTCTTGTCCCACTTCACTCGACTCTTGTCACTTGCTAATTCAAGCTTTGCAACTTCATTTTGGCATAGGTCAAACCCATTCTTAAGGGGTACATGAGTAATTGTAACTCATATTTCCATTTCTTCCTAAAGGATTCCTTTGAATAGAAAAGAAAAAACTGAAAAAGGGTACATTCAAGGTTGCAACTAAAGTATGATGTCATAGCTCACAAATAATACTTATAAATTTTGTTAATAATAGCATTTATCTTATTTGACAAAAATTTGTGACATCATAATTCTTATAAATTTCTTTAAAAAGAAAATAGGTAATTATAAGCATTATGATACCAAACTTAAATTTCATAAGTAGATAATATAGCTAAAATCCCAAATTTAGAGTTTAATGCATAAGAAGCATTGCACAATCTTATCAAAATTTCTAGGTGCAAAATATCCCTCAAGTGCTTAAATTAGAAAGCTCTTAAATCCATTCTTTCTTATCAATATTGTATACACCTAATGAATCATGGATTGGCCGTGTCAACTAGGCCCTATGGACTAGGCCTTGTTCACTAGGCCTAGTTGATGCATGATTTGATGTGTTGACATGGCCTCATCGATGTAGTATCTATTTTCACCTAGAAATACATGCTCGCCCATCATTTTTATGGCATTTCTTATCATAGTTGTACTAGGGCTCTTGTAGTTTTGTCATTTGGAAGTGAGAATATTTTTCTAAGTGCCTGTAGTAGGAGTCAAGAGTGTACGGATCTTTATTTGAGCACTATTGTAACTAAGCATAGTAGTGTGTGTGGCAATAAAGACAAGCTTTTTGATAAACCTTGCAGCACTTGGAAATAGAATAATTATATGCATTTAATGTTTTATATGATTTTCTTTAATACTTTAAGTAATTAAATAATTAATTAGGCTAAACTAAGCTAAACTAAGCTAGATTAAGTAGCGATTAATTTAAGCACATAAGTACAACCACTTTGAGCATACACTTTGTGCTTGGTAATCCTAGTAATGCTTAATGTTTGGTAACCCAGTAGCCCTAAATGTGTTTAGGATGTGTATAGCAAGTGTGAATGAATGCTTATATTAGGATTAGTTAGGTGTAGTTTATTAGATTAAATTAGCAATTAAGTTACTTCATTCTTTTCATCCTTTATTTTAAGCATCCAAAACATAAAACATAAAAATTATATGCATTGATTACACTTAAATGTACCTTTGCATATCATAAGTGTAATTGGAATGACAACGAATGACTATTAAAGCAAGTTCACTTCCTAGAGGCTAGTGTACTAGAAGACATAGAGTCCATGAAATTTGACCATATCATGTGTGAATGCTTAGTGATTCATATAATTGAGTGTAGGGGTACTTGCCACTCATCATTGGTACCATTGCTAGGTATTCTTTTTATTTGAAACATGCGCTATCTAGGTATAGTGAAAAGTATTAACATCGTTTGATGAACCCTAAAGTCAAAAATCATTCTAAAAATAAATATAATAATTTAAGCACACTAATAACTTATTTTAATTAAAAAATATCTTATTCTCACAAGTGTGATGATACTAAACCACCAATGCCTTAAGAATGCAAGGTGGTATATACTCATCTAGATGAGTATGTGCTTGATTTCACCTTCATCCTGCATTAGGATGAACAACTGATAGTCGTTCATCTCCCTGCATAGTGACCCCCACAAGGGCCCTCATGAGCATCTTGGAGAACTCTCAGTTGGTCTACCTTGGGCATGCACCATCGAACCAAGTCATCAAGACACACTTTGTAAAGTTGTCCATTGATCTCCATGAAGTACTTGGCTCTGTGGAGGAACTATTGTTTCTTCCTAAGGTCTAGCTCCTGTGGTGTTTGTTGAGTAAGAAGATAGGTGAGAATGCTACTATACCAATTTGTCTCCGTGGGTAGGTTATTCACTACATCGGCAAAGAGGGCTTCATTAGGAAAATGATTAGACATTACATATTCATCCTCCTTGCTATCCCAATGCAACCGAGATAAATGATTTGCAATTACGTTCTCGGTGCCTTTTCGATCAGTCATTGTTAGATCAAACTCCTGTAGGATTACCAACCATCATATAATACGAGGGCTAACCATTGGCTTATTTATGAGGAACCAGATTGCACTATGATCCATGTGGATGAACACTTTGTAACCTAACACATAGTGCCTAAACTTATCCAGTGCAAACACTACAGCCATTAATTCTTTCTTTGTAGTTGTGTAGTTAAGTTGTGCACTAACGATACTTCTACTTGCACAGTGGATGTAGTAAGGGCATTTTTGGTCATCTAACTATGTAAGTATAGCTCCTAAGGCATAATTGGATGCGTCAGTCATGATGTGGAATGGTCTGGACCAGTCAGGAGCTTGTAGAATGGGAGTTTCTAGTAGCTTTCATTTTAGGGTTTGGAATGCTCGTTCACATTCCCTAGTCCACTCAAAAGGTATGTCCTTCTTTGTTAGCTCTACCAATAGTTTGGCAATCTTGGAGAAGTTCTCAATGAATCTCCTATAGTAGCAGTGTGTCCAAGAAATAACTGAATGTCTTTGACAATTTTCGGTTGATGAGTGATTCCTTGGATGATCCTAATTTTATCTAGGTCTACCTCTATTCCTGCATGTGAAACCTTATGCCCAAGTACTATGCCTTATTGGACCATTAAATGGCTTTTCTTCGAGTTGAGCCTTAGATTGGTTTCAACACATCTTTTCAGCACTTGCTCTAATCGGTCCAAGGCTTGATCAAAATTTGTTCCATAGGTGGAGAAGTCATCCATAAAGACTTCCACTCTGTTCCCTATCTGCTATTGGAATATGCTTAGAACTAAGCATTGAAACTTGGCAGGAGTATTACACAAGCCAAACGACATTTGTTTATACGCAAATGCTCCCCAAGGATTGGTGAACATTGTCTTAGCTTGGTCTCCTGGGGCTATCTGTATTTGGTTGTATCCACTATAGCCATTCTAGAAATTGTAATAGCGATGCCCTGCTATGATGTCTAAGACTTGGTCAACAAATGGCAACAGAAAGTGATCCTTAAATGTTTCCATGTTTAGCAGCCTAAAATCTATGCACATCCTCCATTTGCCTCCCTTTTTAGGCATGATTACTAGAGGGCTAACCCATTTGCTATCAGCAATGGGATATATGAACCTAGCCTTAAGAAGCTATTCTATTTCTTCTTTTACTACTTGCTTCAATTTTGGGTTCAATAGCCTCTGTAGTTGTTTTCAAGGTTTCATGGAGGGGTCGGTGTAAATCCTATGCTGACATATCCTAGGATCTATTTCAGTTAATTCGGGATATGACTGGGAAAAGGCTTTTGGCCACTTGTTTATTACCTTCAGCAGTCTTCCTTTTTGTTTGGAAGCAAGTCTTGCATTGATGATTACCAATTTTCCATTTTCAAGAATCATATATTCCAGACCGGTGAGAAATGGTTTCAATTCTAGGGGCTCTTGTTTGAATTTTTCAAGAATTTCCAACTTCCCCCATTTGATGTTTTTAAGGTTAAGGCTTGGAAATTGGCAGCAGACTTACTCTAGTGCATCTATGCTTTTGATGTAAGTGCAAGTTATTCCCTCAGTTAGTTCCATGCACATTAGTGAGTTTCTCTCTTGGTCATCTATCAGGCATTGGGTGTCTTCTTGTCATGTGGCTACTGCATACAGGCACTTTTGTATGTTAATGTTTTGTGCACACCGGTTGCATGTAGGAAATGCTAAACTTTGCACAACCCATGATCTCTGCACGCAATTGCACCCTATATCACTAGATGCGATGCATGAAACCTGCTTCTTCTCAATATTTCCAAAAGTGTTCTCCTTAGATATTTCCAGGGAAAGATTGCAGATTCCTAGGCGTGCATCTATAGTACTTAGCCATGCCCTTCCCATTATTATTGGGAAGTCCCCTTTACTGTTATTCACTTGTATCACTAGGAAATCAGTTGGGTACAACCACCCACACACAGTGGTGACGATGTCCTTCACCAGTCCCAAGGAAACAGTGATGGGCTGGTTGGCTAGCTCTAGGCAAATATTGCTCTTCTTTAATGGAGGCAGGTTCTAGGCTTTGTAAATTTCTTGTGATATTAAGTTGACTCCAAAACTTGAATCTAGAAGAGCTTTGCATTGATCATTCCCAATGATTTGGAGATATATTAGAGGGCTTCCAGGATCAAAGAATTTCCTGGGAAGGTGGCCAACCTTGATCCAATCAGTAACGGCATGTGTTAACATAAATGTATGCGTTGAGCTCGATGTTTGGTTTAAAGGGAGATTTGAAGCTTTATTTGATGGCGAGACATTTAGAGGTTCAACTGCTTGTGGTTGTAAGGGCTTGGTTGGACTATTGGTTCTGAAGAAAGGTATTTTCTTCATACGATTGTTAGAACCAATAGTGGGTTGAGGATTTACAGCCCTTGTGGCATTACGTTGTTGCGGTTGAGTAGGGAGTTCCCCTTGCATTGCTAGAGCAGGTGGTAATGGAGCTATTGGTGTGAGAGCTATAGATGGATTTGAAGAATGGTATATTTATGGGTTATCTCCCCTAGGAGAAGGATTTCTATAATACTCACGGGCTTGGTAGTGATGTTGTGGTGTAACGTGATTGACAGAGTCATGTGGAGAGATTGGATGCTTCACATAGTAGCCATATGGGTCAGGTTGCTGGTATGGGTATTGTTGCCTTAGTGGTGGCATCCCCCATGATTATGGATATTGCCACTATTGATGTTTCTCAACAGGTTGTGGTGGAGTTCCACTTGGATAATATGTTGAAGGTTGGTGGAACTGCCTTGGGTTACCTTGGGGATAAGGTAACCATCGGGGTGCTTG
>MNCI01032318.1:902905-946032 GCA_015680685.1 Gnetum montanum | reverse complement strand
TTCACCATCTCTTTGAGTGATGACTCCTCTTCCTCACAAAATCTCACTCCCCTTTTTCAGAGGGAAGGATCTCGATTGTATTCTTCTGCACTTTCTCTCTTTCGTAGCTCACCTTCTTCTTTGGAAACTTGCTCTAGAAATCTATGAATTTGATGAGACCTAAGCTCTGATAACCTTCCTTGGGCGTACGTCCCAAGGGTTCTTCTTATTTCATGCCTAAGTCCATCCACGAGATGGCATAGTTGATCCCGCTGCAAATAACCATGGCCAAGGCAATGATGTAACAATGCGTAATAGTAGCCCATGGTAGCATCCAAGGGTTCATGATTTCCTTGCTTCCATCCTTGGATTTGCTTCCACAGGTTAGACACTCAAGAGTACGTTTGGTACTTATCATTAAATAGTTCTAACATTGTACTCCACCTCCGAATGGATTCTGGTTCTAAGGACTGATACCAGCTTTCAAATTCTTTCACTAGTGTCCTTGGGAAAAGCTTCAATTTTTGCCATTCGTTTTCTATGTTATGCAAGGCACATGCATCGTGGAATGCTTGTAAATGATTTTTAGGATTAGCATTGTATCCCCCTTAAAATTGTGGGATGTTGTTCATGTCTAACATCTTGATCCTACTATCATTTTGGTGCCTTGTTGGAACTCTTACAACCTCCGGTATATCTATCATGCTTCTAGTTGTGAGTAGGGGTTCTTTGTGATCATCTCGTTCATAGAGTCTATGGTGTCTACGTGGTTCCCTACTCTCCCTTCTTCTATGCCTTGATTCTTTAGAGTGTCCTCTTCCTCATTCTCGACTATCTCATTGATGACTTTCACTTCATTTTCCCTTATCCTCATGATTGGTTTCCCTATAACTGCATCTGGACACTAAAGGAGAGGGTTAAGATGATGATGAAGGTGAAGAAGAAGGAGAACCATTGCCATGACGGTGTTTTCTTCCTTCTCTTCGGTGGTCTCAGCCTTGATCGTGATCACGTTCGAACGTCTACCCTTATCATGTATTCGTGTTCCTTCATTGAACACTTCATGCTCATGGGTATTAGAACCAGGGTTGTGAATAGTGGAGTGGAGGTTCTAATACACTACCTCTTGACCAATGTCAAGAGGAGGAACATCGTTTAGTGGGGAACCTATTGAGGTAGGTTCACCATCCTCAATTTCACTCAAAACATGCGGAGCATCATGGGACCATTTACCCTTCAAAGATGTATGGTATCTCTCCTGTCGTAAGTCCCTTTGATGTTGCACTTCTGTGGGGTGATAGTCTCTTGAGTCATGATCACATGCAATGTATTTTGTGTATAAAAGCAGCATGCCTATTCGTGTGAGAGCACAAAGGAGCATGTTGGGAATTGATAGGTCTAGAGGCAACACTATGTTACCCTCCAAGTCTCTCCAACACAATTGTTCGTCTTAGTGGAGAATAAAGATGAAATCGGGTACATACTCATGAGTATATAGCACATGAAACTATTGAGGAACTGGCGGATCCTGGTTATGTGTATTATGCCGTTGACTGCCTCTTGCGTTAGTCCTAGGAGGTGAAGTGCTTTTATGTGAAGAAGAAGACATCTTGTCTTGTTCGGTGTGCAATGTATTATTGTCTTGTCTTTCTTTGATTAACCCTTAGGGTTCATTCTAACGTTCCAATGATATGAATGATTTTCTATGTTCTATGCAGCGCACAAACAACTAAGTTCTCGGCAATGGTGCCAATGATGAGTAGCAAGGTACCCCTACACTCAACCATACGAATACGAGCGTTTCACGCACGATCCAGTCAAACTCCAAGGACCAAGTGCTTATGCACCTTAATGGAACACTCAGGGTTAATCAATCGTTGCCTTCCCAAACTTACTTGTATTGTCATGGTTGTATGGTTAAGTAAGCTTGAGGTGTATGATTTTTATAGCTTTTGTATTTTTTATGTCTTTTGCTAATAAAGGAGAGGGAGAGAGAACTAAGTGGCTAACTTACATTAACTATTCATTAATTAAGTTCTAAATGTTCCTAACACCAATCTCCTTTCCCACTTGCCGTACACATCCTGAACCAGTGCAATGCTGCTAGGATTACCAAATACTAATCATTCCTGGGTTAACAAGTGCTATACACATGCTCGACGCGGTTGTACTGAGTGTATTTAACTAAGGGGGTTGAAGGTTGAGAGAAATATTAATTAACTAGGAAAGCATTAAATAATAATTAATTACTAATTAGCTTAATCTATATGCTACAAGGTTTATCATAAAGTTCGTCTTTATTGTCGTACACAAAATTGTGCTCAGGTACAAATTGCTCAAATAAAGATCTGTTCACTCTATGACTCCCATTGCGGGCACACAGAAATAATTCTAACTCTGGAATGACAAAATTGCAAGGGTCTGGCTAAGGGTCTAAATCTAATTATTTTGGAACCAAGGGCACCACCTCTTATTTATAGAAGATGAGGCAAGACACAATATTGCGTATGCGATATCGCATGGTGCATGTGATATCGCGTACGTGATATCACGGTTCATCAGGTAGCTTACATGAGAGTAATAGGTAGATTACACGTACATGATCATTGATTTGGATTTAATCCCTAAGATAATGTTGGAATAGCATGACATGAGACTAAGTAAAAATTTACAAAGCCTAAAATAGGTTATTACATGATATAGAATGAAATATATTGCCAATTATATTCCAAAATATAATTTCCAAAAATAACAAGCTCCACATATGAGAGCATGACCACCATCCATCCAACTTATTCTTAGAAAGAAATGCCAAGAATTAGTACATACAAAAAATAAACCAAAAATTTAATAAAATAATTATTCTAATTACAAAAAAGGAAAGTTAAGAGTTCAAGCTTTATTAAGCATAAAATAATATTTAAAACATGAATGTTAATTGAAATGGTTATAAGATCAAATCCTATTTAAGCACAAAAGATAATACAAAGTTATAGGAAAGCAAAATTCAAAAGCTTTAAATCCAAACATGAAGCAAGCTACACAAAAATCACGAGAGACGTTAAACTATGGTAGAAGGCAAAATGAAGGAGAAATTCAACAAAGTTCAGGGCTAGAAATACATGGTGTTACATATGAGCTATTGAGTAATGTCATATTGAGAAAATAAAGGGAGAGCATTAACTAGAGAAACTCTACGATAAACAACATCAAAATAAAATTTCTAAATGATATAGAGAAAAAGGGGTAATAGCAATTGTAAGTATGAAATAAAATTCCTTGAAGTTAAGGAGCATTGTCAAATAAAACTTTCTTTTAAATTGCCTTAAAACCATGTAAAAATTTATTCAAGACCAAGAACTTCAAAGAAGAAGACAAGGGAAAAAAGTGGTGAATGAATGAGTTTTCCATGTTGCAAAGAGGATATCTAGGATTATTAACATTCAAAGTTGAGTGTGAAATACCAATAGAGAAACAGTGATGAATTCAATACTATAAAAAATGCTTAATTTTTGGAGCAAAGCATTTCATATGTTCTAAATCTCATACTTCCATAATTGCACATTATAGTTGACATTCCATAGATAATTAAAATTTGGCCAAATACTAGCATTAGAACTAATATTATGCAAAATCTTGTACTAGAATAGAAGAATTAAATGGCTATTGATCCAAGAAAAATTAGGAACACCTTTATTATAATTCTGAAGAATTAAAGTTTTGGCCAAACTATGCTAAAGATTAAAAGAAAAATGGACTTTTTAGCAGCATTAATGCCATAGAAAATATGATACTTAAACCAAGTAATCTATAAATTATACATGCGAAAATATGAAAGCCAGGTAATGCTAAGCTTACATAATGTATTGCAAAGGTGTGGACTCTTAACAACTATGATTCATTATTAATAGTAAGCCACTAAGAGGAGAACTTATTAAGTATTGTAGTAGGAACTATGAAATTGTTGAAGTTTTAAAAGTCATTGATAAAACTACAAGTCTTTCAAATATGTTTTATAGTAAGAGTTTGAAATAGCTATCCCTTTAGGAAAAAGAATCAGTTTAAAAAATGAATATCTTTTTTGTAATCACTACCTCAAGGCTTACCTATTTGGATGCACTTATGAAAAAAAAAGCTTCTAAGGTCTCATACGAGGTAAGCACTTTACCATCCACTTGTCTCATAAGGCAATAGCTTGCTTATAACAATTAACCAAGTGTAAGCCACCACCTGTTTTATGAGAAGTGTAGAAGTGTAGAGATCATAGACAACATGACAAAATCCCTTTCGAGAAACACTACTACTCTCAAAAAATTTCACACAAGTCGTTTAACATGATGATATATAGTAAGAGTGGAGCCTAACACAAGGGATAGTACATGAGTTTTTTTGGATGATATGCTTATGAGCAATAAACTTTTTAACCATTGAATGCTTTTGTCATTCCATTTATAAAGTTTTTCCTCAATTTTCTTAACTATAACATCCTATAAACTTTTTGAGAATGCATCAAAGGAAAATAGGATGTCTACTAACTTGAAGACGTGTAATTATTTTGATAGATGCCAAGATTTAGAGAAAGCTCAATTTTGGAGCCCTTATAGTAGAAATTAGAAGATTTTTGACCAATTAATCCAAAACCTAATTGTTTAATTTGCAATATGGATGAATAGGGTAAAAGGAAAAAACAAAAAAAAAAATTATGGACAACCGCTTTTATCATTTCTTAATGTAAAAAACTAGGGAGATTAAAAATGCATGTTAGCAGTCCTACATGAGGTAGTCAACCCAAAATCAAGGGCATCTTGGACAAGATATATGTTCCCCACAAACAAAACGCAAAAGCTCAACAAACGACGTCAGAGGGGAGGGGAAGAAGGACCACGAAATATGCTTCCCCACCTGGCCGAGTGTCAGTCCGTCAACAAGAACATATCATTTTCAAGCTCCACGTCGCTCTAAACCCCAAAAGCAAAGCTTCTGAAAAAACGTCGGCGAGACAGTAATCATGATAATCTTGGAAAGGCTGAAGCCCACCCCACATACCAAAGCTTGAAATGACCACCGACTGTAATTTGGAATTCTAATCATACCACATCGCCGTGCCCCCCGAGTCAATGCCCTCGCTCCCTCACTGTGTCGTCTTTCGCCACCGCCCTCAAAAGACACTCTCTTTTGTTGGTGACTTTTTTCTTTTCTCTCATTTTCTTTCTTTCTTCTTCTTCTTCTTTTGTCCCTCTTCTCTGTCAAAATGGAATAAACCAAAAAGCAAGCACAGGTAGCGGTGATTGCTCTTCTTAACCGCCGCCGCTGATCATGATGCACCAACTGCAATGCCTCTCCTCGCTGCGCTCGTTTTTGCTTTTCTACGCCAAATAAATTTCACCAAATAAACAAATGCCGTAGCATTATCGATGCGCTTACATCATCAACATTGTTTTCGGAAAGATTGTGTTTTACGGTGCTGAAACAGCAATTTACCACATCTCTCCTCTCCTCCAGGAATCAATATTAGTTTGCTTCTTCACAAAGCATGTATGCGCGTGCTTTTTTTCCTTTTTTAAATTTTATTTTTTGGACAGGTTAAGTTAGGATGTCCCATTGGAACTTGGAAGCAGGTAGCCAGGTTATGAATAAAGTAACCGGCCCTGACACACTTACCGACACCGTTTTTCTGAATTCCCATGCGTTAGTTGCAAGAGGCCGTGGTAGCACCGTCGAATATGAAGTCGCTGGAATTGAAAAAAGACATTGTCCCCAGTTATTTTCAACCTAACCAACAAGAAACAAAAACATACGTTGTCCTTTGTCAGTCGTCACCATGGTTCTCGCTATATTACATTCAACGTGTCTCCGCGAACGATCCTTACCCACAAATTATTACGTGAACAACTCTATACAACATCGACAACAGCCAAACTTGGACTCGTTGTATAAACTTTAAATTTAGAATGAGGATATAAGTTAGATGTTTTTCGTTATATTTGCTTTTGTTCTTTGCATTAACCCGATTTGTCAAACGTCTAAATGGGTTTACATAACCAAAATACAAACATAATTGCCGCCCAAATACTGTACAAACGTAATTTTGTATCCACAAGTCATAAAATTAAATCCAAGGCACTGAATTCCAAGTTAATAAATCATAATTTCTGTATAAATCCAAAATGTTCACCAAAATCATCTCGTAGCTTTGGCGTCCGCATCATCAATAGTATGTGTATCTGTCGGTTTGAATTTTGACAATTTCATCGGCTGTGGTTGCGTTAGTCAGTCAGGTTTAAGATGACGATGTTGACATTCCACAATTTGGCATGTTTGGAATTTCGTTGGTCATGGTCCTGTCGTGGTTGCATTCAATATTCCACGTAATCAATAAATGACGCCCTTTCTCCGTATTTCGTTACCATTGATGTAGGTGGACAGTAGGGCGATGATTTAAATGTCCATAACGGTGGAGACAGGCATGGGTTCACGAAAGTATACAACAATTCGCAAACAAAAAACATCCAACGAAAACATAGCTGTCAAGATCTCAGTTTCGGAGATCTGGGGCGGCCCCACCCCAGATTATGAGACCTAAATATGCTAATCGTACCAGTACGTTACGTTGGTTCCCAATTTTGCAGCTGCTGCGGCGGTGTGAACGTCACTCGCTCACACTCAGTGAAAAGCCGAAGCCGAAGCTCCATGAGCAGCAGCTCCTCCGAACGCGGTGATGTTGTCATTAATGGCTTTGGCTGCAGCAGAAGCAGCCAGCTGCGTCCATCACTTCACCGCTTGATTAAGACGTTGCGTTTGGACTTTGGAAACACTCCAAATCTTATTCACTGCTAATCCCAAAGTAACATGGCATAGCTTCGTAACTTTTTATTATACGGTACAATATCATCAGCATCATCATCGTCATTCCATTATAAGAAACCAAAAATTGGTAGTCTTGTTTGTTGCATGCGTATGCGTATGCGTGTGGGTGTGGCGTCGCCGGCGGAAGAGACGATATCCGCGGGTGAAGGTGCCGCCGCCGACGTGCAGCATGGAATTCCAACATTGGAAATGGATGGACGGATGCACCCATAGCATAGCATAGCATAACATAGCATACGTATTTATTGATTCGGTAGGGCGCATCATCATCACCATCACAAGGCTACGAAGGCTTTTGCCCCTTTTTGACCGGACTCCCCAATAAAACTTGTTTGGTTCATTTGACTTTTCGATCCCGGTTTGAAGTCGAGATATTGAATGGTTCCTTCCTTATCGCTGCTCCTTTCCTGTAATGAGTAATGAGCTCAGCCCACGGAGGTGCAGTCCCCCCACAACTCGCAAAAGGTCGTCTCTTTCCGAAAGTCGATTATCACAGTCGTCTGTTGCATTAAACCGTCGCGCCAGGTCTAATGCATGGGAGTCGGTGAGGTATGCCGTATTATCTACAGGCCAGAAGTCGGGCTACGAATTATAATAATACGCCAGGGAGTGAAATTCTTGGAAAATGGAATTTGTCCCAAAGCGTGTAACGATGGGCGTGAAACGAGAGCAGGATAAGGCGGGCACATGGTGTTTGGCACAGCTGAGCACGTCTTTTAAGAGAGTTTTGTGTGCGTTTAGACCCGGAACCTGGGAGCGCAGCTGAGGAACGGTCATGAATAGATAAACAACGAAATATAACAGAAGATGCTGGTGCTTAGTGCTGAGGAATTGGATGGAGATGGAACGCGGATGGACATGGTCATAGACCAGACCAGACCAAGCATTCAAGAAAAGCTTTATCCTGTAGCCGTGCCTGCTGCTGCCGCTGGTGGGCGCCAATGGTAAGTCATGAAAACCAGGGGCCCCTGGAGCACGATTGTCTTTGAATTTGCCATGAACATGGCCAATTGACCAGGGATGGGGGAGAAACTTGGAAATAGCCTTGTATTAACTTGAAGAGTGCGCGCGCTAAAAAAAAGGAAAAATAGTCTTCAATCACCGGCCTTTTTAATCTCTGCCGGATTGGCTCCTGCTGTTGCGTAAAATTCCCTTGTTTAAGTGTATTGAAAGTTTCTGCTTTGCCCAAGAGGTCCTGCTCCTTCCTCCCTATAAGAAGTCCTGAGTCCTGAGGTGCCATAGTAGCATATTGCAACAAGCAATTGCCATTGTTCAGTTCTGCTGTCTATCGTCTTGTGCTGGCTGACGTACTATATATCCATCCATTGAGTTGGGAAGTCTTTGAGAGCACTGGTGTGTGCATCTTTTGTGTGTGTTGGTGGGTAACCAATCGGAGCTTTGCTGTTGTTGTTCATCGTCCATCATTTTGTATTTGTAGTTTCCACACAGGCAGGCAATGGCCACCAAGCTGTCCGCGAAGGCCACCTCCAGCGGCCATGGCGAGGACTCGCCCTACTTCGCAGGTTGGCACGAGTTTGACAAGAATCCCTATGACCCACTGGCCAATCCCTCCGGAATCATCCAAATGGGACTGGCCGAGAATCAGGTATATTTATTCGTCTTCTATATGTTACCAGAGCTCCTTCTCTGTCTCGTGTTAGCTTCAGTCATTCAGAGTCTCATTTTTCGGGACATGTATTGCTTGCAGCTGTCAATAGACTTGCTGGAAAACTGGCTGCAAGACCACCCGGAAGCCTCTGCAAGTTTCCAGAGAAACAATGCAGCGCCGGGGCCTTCGCTATTCCGGCAGCTGGCCCTGTACCAGGACTACCACGGCCTCGAATCCTTCAAGAGGGTATCAATAATAATAACCATATGAGAAGATCCATGTTACGCCTTAATTACACGTCATATGCGATTTTTACAAATTCTAACCCTATATAACTAAGTTGTTCCGAACATCGAGACGTCAGGTTTTCTCAGATTTGAAATTTTGGATCATTTTAATCATTTTGATTTTGTCATGATTTGTGCAGGCGATGGCCAAATTCATGGAAGCGGCGAGGGGAAACAGAGTGAAATTCGAGTGGGAGAGATTAGTGTTGACAGCCGGCGCTACGGCGGCCAACGAGCTGCTCATGTTTTGCCTCGCCGATCCGGGCGAGGCCTTCTTGGTCCCCACGCCATATTACCCCGGGTGAGTTGCTTGATCAGCTTCTTAAATTCTGGCTCACTCGTTTAAAAAACAATACACAACTGAAAAGCCCTCTGCAACACCCTTTAAAAATAGATTTAACTGTTGAAAGGTTGATAAGATAATGCGAAGACTCTCTGCTAATAACGAACCATTGCGTTTTAAATTTTTGGGTTAGGTTTGTGCGTGATCTGAGGTGGAGAACAGGCGTGGAAATAGTGCCGGTGCACTGCTTCAGTGAGAACGACTTCCAAATCACGGAGGAAGCCATGGAAGCCGCGTACGCAGAGGCCACGTCGAGAAACGTAAAAGTGAAAGGAGTAATAATAACAAACCCGTCCAACCCGCTGGGGACGACGCTGTCTCCGGAAACGGTGCAATGGCTGCTGCGTTTCGCCAAATCCAAGAACATCCACATCGTCTGCGACGAAATCTACGTCGGTTCCGTGTTCAACTTGCCCGAGGTTTGCAGTTTCGCGGAAGCTGCGGTGGTTGAAAACGAAAAGGAAAAGGACAGGGCGGAGGTCGACAACGTGCACATCGTGTATAGCCTGTCAAAGGATCTGGGTCTGCCGGGCTTTCGCGTGGCAGCCATATACTCGTACAACGACACGGTGGTGAAAACGGCACGCAGAATGTCCAGTTTCTGCATGGTATCGTCGCAGACGCAGCACATGCTGGCGGCCATACTGGCAGACTCCCACTTCGTCAGCAGATACATGAAGGAAAACCAGAAACGCCTGCGTGAGCGTCACCGTCTGCTTGTTTCGGGACTCAGCTGCGCCGGAATCCGATGTCTGCAAGGCAATGCGGGGCTGTTTTGCTGGGTGGACATGAGAGATCTGTTGCTGTCGCAGGATTACCAGGGCGAGCTTGAGCTATGGCAGGCTATTCTGGACGACGCTCGAATCAACGTTTCGCCTGGATCGTCGTTCCGCTGCATGGAGCCTGGCTGGTTCCGCGTCTGCTTCGCAAACATGACGCCTCGCACTTTGCAGGTGTCCCTCCATCGATTCCTCGATTTCGTCCGACGAAGAAGACGCACCAAAATCACCCCATTCTGTCGTCTGCATCGTCACAACGGCAACGCCAAAAATTCTCCTCAGCAGCAGCAACAACAACCACCACCTCGTGCAGCTTATGCAGCTGAATCGCGGCAGCCCAGGCGCCGCAGAGACCAGCTTCGGCTGTGCGCCGTTGCAGGCGCCGTACATACATGATGCACTTACCCATGCACATTCACTTTCACTTTCACTTTCACTTTCGCTTTTGACCCCTCGCACAACCCCTCCCTATTCTTATGTATATCTTGGCCTAATCTTAGTTATGCACCCACCAGGCTTCCGTGCGGTGACATGGTTGTAACTTGTAATTTGACACTATTTGTAATTTGACTCAGTTTGTTACGATGTGTAATTAACCAGGTATACCTGACATGGTCGTTAGATTAGCGCGGTTTTATTTATTTTCCTTTTTATTAACGTTATATTTTGTCTAAGCGGAATGGAAAATTAGTACAAAACCCACTCCCTTAATTTGTTTTATCATTTGTATGAAAGATGGGTAGTAGAGGTTCTCTTGGGCCATCCTCATGGTTTGGGAAACATGGAACACGCTAAAATACCCTTGGGTGGCACTAAAGTCTTAGAAAACCCATATCGGCTTGGTAGTACCAAGCCAACAATAGGACACCCTCCGGTTACATCCCTTTCAAAGTCCTCTTCATGCTACCTTCCCTTGGAGAACTGCATGGCCCTGATTCTACAGTGGTCGCAAATATGTAGGTAGCCAAGATTGGATAGTTTTGGTGCGATGCCATGCTGAACTTTGTACCAAATCATGAGGGGTTTAAGGATGAGGTGCCCCATGTCGATGCATCGTTTCCCCTTCCACTGATGATATCTATAGGGTTGCTTGTGTACTTGTTTACAAGGTCTTTGTTTGAAGTTTAGTCATTCTCCTTGAGGTGCATTCTCATGTATTAAGAAGCTATGGTGCTGCTCTCTCCCTTCCATGGGTTGCTTGCTTGTTAGAGGTGTATTCCACAGGTCTTCTACCCTAGATTCATTGGATCTTACTGAATTCCTTGGGGTGCTAGACAATGTGAAGGCAACCTTGTTATAGATGGTATCAGAGCATTTTTGGAATCGTGTTATGATAAGCATGTGCCTTTTAGCAATGTTATATAATCAAGGGTTTTCTATTTATGGTCCTTTCGAATAAATATCTGGGTGATATAGGATTATATCCTCCTATGTTCTTTGAAGAGTTAACTTATGGTAAGAACCTTAAACTCTTCATTATGGGGCCTATGTTATGTTGAGAGCAATTGGTGTATGTTGTTCTCCTAGAGGATGTATACGATTATGTTGTGGTATTGCCCTCCACTAGTTTACTTGTGGTTGGACCAATTGCGGTTTTACTTTGATATGGTAGAGGAAAGTTCTATTGGCAACTTATAAATTGTTATTGCTTGAGGAGCTCTCATCTCTAGTCTCTAGTGATTCATCTGGGATGAGTTGGACCTAGTCTCCACTTTGGTCTCCACCCAAATCACATGTATCGAGATGGCATTAATTGAATTATGCAAGATGTGGTATCCTTGCACTCCCACTCACCCTAGATACAGTGAGTATGGAAATTACAATTAGGACATGTTGCTTCCTAAGTACCTCAAGATGGAGGACCTTTGGACATGTGCTCTTAGTGAGCCTTATTTTGGGTGGATCAAGACCATCATTGATAGACTTCATATGTCTGTGTTTGCGATTGTATGTTTGTCTAGTTGTGTAAGCATGTCTTCCTTAGTTGCATTTTCCAATTTTGCATGTGTGTCTCTTTTGTTATGTCTATTGTTCACAATGCAAGGCTTTGTGCTCTATGTGGTGTGATGACTCGTTGTTGGGATTGTTGATGATGCATTTTAAGGCCATGTGTGCCATCCCAAGACTAAATTGTCATGGTCCTTATTTTGATAACCTCTTGTGCTTTGGGCATGGTTGCCCTTGTTCCGATACTTTCATGTGTTGTGCTCCCTCATTTGAGTTGGTTGTGTTGCCCTTGGTTTTGTGGCATCACTTCTTTGGTTGGTGATATTTCTTTGGGCTCGATTTGGAGACCTTCTAGAGTAGGTCATCCTATTGTTGGTTCTTGTTGAAATCTCACCTCTCTTGATGAGATTCTTCCTTGTGGACATATCCTCTTTGATGTTGCTCTTCATGATGAGAATTGGAGCTTTGTTAAGACCTATTGTTGGCTAGACCTTGGTCTCCCTCCTTATGTTTGTGTTGAGATAATGAATCTCTATTGCCCATGCCTCTTATGAATTTTTTGAGATTTTGATCTTGGTGGGAACTAGTGTCAGTGGCTAGGAACATTTGTTGTCTATGAATCTTGGAATTTTGAGAGTGTTTCACTTCTTTCTCTCTTAGTCTACCTCATGATAAATTCTTTTGTGTGAGTGTATATAATTGATCCATCATGTTTTGCATGATTAATCTTTATGCGTGTTGCTAAGGTCTTGCTCTCTATGATGTTGTGAGATTGATATTTTTCTATTTTACGAGCATGCTTGATGGTTATATATGAGGCTAATGTGTTGATCATGTTCCTGTAAACTCCTTTGTTTTTGAGCTATTGTCCAGCCTTGCAAGTAGCACAAGTACAAAGATGCAGTTAGTGGTGACCTCAATTGATTTTGTGAGCATTATGTCTATGGGGAAGATGTGTGCTCTTGAGGCCTTCATGAATTTGTTACTTGGTCTTAGAATCCCAATATTGGGTTGTGGATTTATCAGTACACTTGCTGTTGTGGAGCAGCTAGTACATCATGATTTGTTTACCTCTCAGTGCTGGGCAAGCACTAACAGAGGATGGTGGTCCATCCTAGACCCTGCAGATATTGGGTTAGCAGATGGCACAGAATAGTATCCTTGGCCATGCCAAATACTAATGGCCCATGAGTGGCCAATGCCTTGAGGTTCCACTATGGCAGGTGCTGGATTCTTAGTTGGCATCTTATGTTGTTTGATCATTGTGTTCATCTCCTAGTTTGTTTTCATTTGATGGCACTACAATAGTTGTTCATGTACATGCAAAGACAAAGACAAGTTTTTCTCAGAATAGCATGGTGCAACTTTGGTGTGCTCTTAGTGTCTTAAACCCTTGCGCTTAGGATGGATTCGGGTAGTTTGTCCTATAATCTTTTAGGCTTGGGTATCATTCCCAAATGTTATGTATTATGCTCACTAAATGTATTCCTATCCTTGGGTGTGTAAGATTGTAATGTAATTTTGTGATGTATTCAATTTCAATAACTTATGCACACAAAAGTGCTAGATGTTGTTTCCCTATGTGAATCAGTTGTCCCCTTATTACAGGTCTGTGCCACACCTTGCGACAAGGCCAAGCTTGATGTATGGTGTTTTCCCTATGCTTGTCATTGAAGCAGCTCCTCTCTATGTTGTAAGCGATCTTTGTGCCCTAATGTGTAATTCTATTGAAAGCCCTATGGAAAATCCTATTATTGATAAACAGTGTCGTAATGAGGAGGCTAGGGCATGTCCTTGCCTGAGGTGCTCTTGAACTGATGCTTTGTGTTCTTGGTGATATTGGTGTGTCATGATTATGTGTCCTTCAGTGAATGTTCTTGAGATCGGATAAGTTTTGGGAACTCTTCCTCTTGGGTTCCTTGACTAGAAGAAATCTTATTTGCAAGTGATCGATGGTGGACTGTAGCCTAAAATTCAAACAAATTGGTTCAATGAACTTGATCCTGATAGCGAGTGGTTTGTGGTGGTCATGTGAATTGCAATGGTAGACTAAAATTTCAAATCAAAGGGGAAGCTATTATGTTTGGCTGCAAGGTAGAGTTGAGTTCTAGGTACCAACACCTAAAGTCCCTCTTTCATGGCTAGATGTGATCTTTGGAGCAATTTTTGCAAGCATTAGGATGGTGGTTTTTAGAGAGAGGATATTGTTACCATGGTTGAATTCATGGAATATCCCTTGTAAGGCCATGTTTTTGATGTAGCCTGAATGGATATATCTCTTCTCTTTTAAGCAAGGCATGATCCCATGTACTCTCTCTCAACTATTGGGGCTTTAGAGGGATTTCCTTGTTGGGGATCTCTAGTAAACCTTTCTTATTGTAAATCCTTTAGGGAAGTATGATGATTATTATGCATTTCTATCATTGATTATAGAAGTAGATGAGCCAATGTCTTATTAAGAGGCATTGAAGAGTGCCCAACACAAGAAGTGGCAAGCTAACATGGAGGAAGAAATGCATTGTCCTTTGAAGAATCAAACTTGCGAGTTGATTAAGCATCCTAAAGGAAGGAAAGACATAGATTGTAGATGGTTATATATGGTGAAGTGTGCCAAGATTGGATAGGTTAATTTCTTTAAAGCAAGGTTCATTACCAAGGGTTATCTTCAAAAGGTTGGAATAGATTTCTTTGATGTGTTTGCACCAATTGCAAATCTTGCATCCATTTGAGTTATTTTGGCATCAGCTTCTATGCAAACGGATGTTCAAATAGCCTTCTTACACAAAGATATTGAAGAAGAAATCCACATAAAGCAACCAGAGGGATTTGTGGTTATCTAGTGTGCTAGATCAAGAAGTCCCTGTATGGTTTGAAGAAAATTCCCGGATAGTGGTACAAGAGGTTTAATTCTTTCATGTGTAAGATTGGTTTTTAGGAAAATCTAGCAAACATGCTAACAAAGAAACTTCAATTAGAGAAGTTCAGATGGTGTTTGGACTTCTTGCAACTTTTTTTAGGATAGTTGAACAACTAAGGATTTGTTGCAAAAAGGAATTTTTGCTCAAGATGGAGATTATTGGGAAATGACCCAAAATTATTCTTGCATATTTTTTTCAACATTGTGTTTATTACTGATCCTTCTTCCCTAATTTTGGTATTCTCCATGGTTGGCATGTTGTAAATTTATCAAATTCAATTTAAGGAGGCTCACTATTTTGAGGCTTTTTATGTTTGATCCTATCCCTAGCCTTATATATGAGTGCCTTTGGAAGGACCTTTGCTATTAGGTGTGTGATTACCAAGTGTTGTGAGCCTTTGTTGTTGGAGGAATTGTTGGTGGAAGTTTGGTTATCTATTGGTGAAATGCTGTAGTTACTATATTGTAGAGCTTGTTGTAATCGCTTCCATTCCTCTTCTACTACTAGAAAGGAAAATTCTCATTCTTGTGGAGTAGGCACATTATCAAACCATGTTAAATCCTAGTGTTTCTTTATATGTTGTTTATTTGTGTTTGCAAGTTATTCTCCATTTATTTCTTCTTGCACCATCACCATTGTGTTCTTAAGGTTTTGTATTTTGTTGTTTCACGAACTTTTTAATTTTGGTTGGGCTTTGTTCTTTTGCTATGATTTCATTCTATGCATCAAAGCTCAGTGCTATCCTCTTAGATGTTGATTTTTTAGAAGATCTGTAGATTCATCCATGTTTATCAAACAACAAGAATAAAATACTATAATCATTTTGATTTATGTAGATGACATTATCATCACAGGAAACAATAAGGAAAAAATATCTGAACTCAAAGTGCATCTTTTCAAGTGATTTGATATGAAGGATTTGGGTTAGTTGAAATACTTTTTAGGCATTGAGATTAGAAATTCACAAAAGGGCACTTTTATTTGTTAGTGAAAATATATTCTTGATCTCTTAAAAGAAATAGCAAAAAGGGAAACCAAATCAGCAAATACTTCTATTAAATTGAATCAAAACCTAGCTTCAAAAATAGTGAACTACTTATTGATGTGGGAAAATTTCAAAGACTTTTAGAAAATATTATTTATTTGACTATTACAAGGCCAAATATTACATATGCTATTAGCCTCATTGGCCAGTTCATGCATGTCCAAAAAACTATCCATATGGAGGCTATTAATAGAATTATTAGGTATTTAAAGTCTTGCCTAGGAAGAGAAATTTTAATAAAAAGAAACAAGGATAATGAAATTATGGGATACAAAGATGTTGATTAGGTAGGTAGCCAAAATGATAGGCATTCAACCACATGATACTATATCTTTGTTTGAGGCAACTTGGTTGCATGGAGATGCAAGAAACGATTCGTTATTGCAAGATCTAGTGTTGAGGTAGGATATAGGGCAATGGCCACAACTACAAGGGAATTAATTGGGGTAAAAACCTTTCTTGAGGATATGTGTATGAGTATGACTACACCAATCAAAATGTTTTGTGACAATCAAGCAACAATTCATATTGCTTGCAATCCAGTCTTTCATAAAAGAACTAAACACATAGAAGTTGATTGTCATTTTGTTCATGAGAAAGTTCAAGCAAAGATTATCAACACCTTATATTTGCACCAAAGAAAAACTTGTAAACATCTTCACTAAAGCCACATTGAAGAGTCGATTTAAGCACCTTCTGTCTAAGCTAAGCTCTTTTGATCTCTATGCCCAACCTGAGGGGGAGTTTTAAAGGCTAGATATACACTATGAATCAATGCCAATCTCGTAGAAACTATTCTTAGTTATTGCCATTCTCTTTACCTCTATAGGCTACTTATTCATTGTTGTTATAACAACCTATAAACTCCTAAATTATCATTGGAATTGTCGATTATAGTTTCACCAAAAATAGCTATATGCCCAGTGCTAAATAATGTTGGGCACATTCAAATATAATTGAGTTGAATGTGAAGAGGAATGTTCTTTCTTCCTTAGAATAAATAATATATTTAATATTCCTTTTTTTTCACACATACATTGCAAATTGGACAACATACATAGTCCTAATAGGCTTACCAAATCCATAGTTAAACAAAGTAGAACCACATATGGTATCTTTCATCCCATAATGAAGGTAATATTTTAGGATGTTGAAATCTTTAATGTTCTTATCTTCAAGCATCTTTAAATGCATCAACTTAATATGATAAAGTCCATGGAAATTTCATAGGATTTATGAATAATTAAAACTTCACCAATTTTATGGCTAGTTTCAATTTTTAAAGAATATATATATCTCTTGTATTAATCCTTGAGAAAACTGATATCCTCTATTACTCCTTCCATTAATTAATTTTGTCTTTTCAAATACTAATTTTTCCATCTAAAAACTAGAAATTTTTATTATGACCAAGAAATCATAAAGGATTTGTTGGACATTTATGAAGCCTTAATATATTTTAGAAGAAACTTGAAAACATCATTAATATAATGGCCCAAGAAAATAGGGATGATTTAAATAGTATAATTCATTTGAATGTGAGGTAAAGGTGGGTAAAACAAAAAGACATGTTCTTATTTTCTATGCTTGATATGCATAGTTTACAAATACAACCTATCTCAATAAAGAGATGATGAGAGCTCATTCTTACTATAGTAATTTGATTCCTTAAATGAATAGAAATAGTTGAGGATAGATATTTTTGAGTACTCAATAACAAGCATCCTCTAAAAAAATGTAAATAAATTTTTTTTGCCCTAACATATTCAACCAAAATTTTGTTTCATGTTTTGAGATTAGTTGCATGTTTGGCGTTTTAGTGGAGCTTTCATTTCATGCAGATTTGAGCTTTCATCTTATCTTTCATAGGGAAGCATTTATTTGCCACTTCAACTCATAGAGTCCGTTTGTAGAGTTATTTTTTATTCTATTTAGCTTGTCCAAATTAATTCTATGTGCTTAACATCATGTGCACTCAAACAATTTTATTCTAGCTTAGCTCTTCCTTTTAACTCTACAAAGATAGCTCAAATTGGTTCTACCACATCAGCCTCCTGTTTTTATTAATAGAACTTAGTGGAACCTTGCTTAAATAGTTTTTAGAATATGTGTGTAAAAGAATTTTAATCTAGCTCAGCTTGTAAAACCAACTCGTAGAGCCATTTTATGGTTTTACAAAGAAAATGAGAAATATCTCTTCCATGTCAGTTGGGAAGGAAAGTGCTAAATCGAACTAGCTTGCAAAACCATTTTTTGATTTTATGAAGGGCTCTTTCTATTAGCTCTACACATTAGCTTCTAAAATAAGCTCTTATTTATAATTGGCTCTAGAATTGTTTCTTTATTTTACAAAAGTTTGTTAAAGAATAATTATACCACGTTAGTGTTTTATTTTTCTTCTTTCACACACACAAGCTTGGTTAAAAAGTTCATCTTTTTTCCTTTTTTGAAAATCTTCAGAACTAATTTTTGATTCTATTTGATGCCTTGCCACATCAGCTCATAGAACCAATCTTTATAACCAATTTCTAGTTCTACAATTTTTTTTCAAAATAGCTTTACCACATTAGCTCATATTACTACCCACATAAGAAAACTTAGAGAAAAGCTGTGAGAATCAAAAAGCTTCATATTTTCTTTAAAGAGCTCATTGCCATGTTTGCCTAATTGGAAGGAAAGCTCATAGTAAAGAATATAAGTTGCCTTTAATAGCTTTCTTAAAGCTAGAATCAATGTAGAAACAAATTTTAATTCTATATGAGTTATACTAGAAAAAAACAATGTCTCATTAGTAGAAATAAAATGGGTGTTATAAGCTTACATTGAAAAAGGCTATTATATGAAAAGCTAAAGCTTGTATTGCTATGGAAGCAAGTTGAACCTCATTAATGAAAAGAGGGGAGTTGTTACTTGAAGCTTAAAGAGTTGTTATCTCTAATATAGGTAGAGCTTGTTATTGCTGTAGAAAGTGAAGAAACCGTTAGTGCCAAAAATGAAATGATAGATGTATTCCTCCTATGCTAAGCTTTTAATGCTTATCTTAAGCTCATACCAAATGTAGTAATGGAAGCTAAGATATAACAAATACAACTTCTTCTTCTTTAGCTACTCTTCGCAACAGATTAGTAATGGTTATAGCTTATTACTTCTTACACTTTTCTAGCATATTAGGAATGGATTGAAAAACAACTTTAAAAATGGTTAGAAAGAAGGATGGCTATAAATTGAAGCTCTATAGCTTAGCTTTGTTATTTGAGTTTTGGCCTTGTGCTTGAACTAGAATTTCTTCTTTTGTGCTTCTTCTCTTCTTCTCAATATCTCTCTCTATCTATTCTCTATAAAAGCTCTATTTTCTTTTTATTAAAAAGCTTAGTTAACTTTTGAGTCTCTATGTTGAGCCAAGGTGAAGTATTTTCCTATGTTTTGAAAAAGTGAAATTTTGTAACTTTGAGCCTAGTGGTTGTGCTTAGTCTAGGATTGTAAAGGAAGCCTTGTAATTTTCTTTGATTAATAAATTACTCTAGCCCCTAGGATCTAGGGAGAGTTTTATGATGAAGGTAGGCTAGCCAATATAGTAGCTAAACCACCTTAAAAGCTCAATGTTTTTTTACTAATTTCTGTACAGGTGTTCCATTTTTTTCATTAAGTTTCTTTGGGTCTTTTTACTAGTCTTTCGTTTAGTCTCTATTTAACTTGAATTTTTATAAGACTCTTATTCATCCTCCCTTTCACTATCTCTAGTTATGCTTAGGAAATAACAATTTTAGCTAAGCCTTTTTCTATATAGACTTTTGTAAGAGCCTTTTGTTTAAAGGAACATCCTCTATTATAATATTCCATGACTAAAGCCATAATTTTTGTTGATGCAATTGTCTATTTTCTTGTGTAACATTCAATATCTCTTTGGCATAATTGACTTCCTCCACGTTACTTAACTTCTGAGTATAATTAATAAATTGAAAAAGGGCTTTAACTTCAACAAAAGTAAGATGTTCTAAGAAGTTTACATTTTCACTAAAACTTCACATTCAAGAAATTATTTTTGAACATACTCTAATTTTTTTTAATTATGTGTAGAAAGAGAAAGTCCTCATGCAACACACCCATACAATAATGCAAGTTAGAAAAGACTGTGAAAATGTTTGCTTTTGATCTTCCATGCCAAAATTTATTTCCTGCTACAATTATTTCTTAGAGAAAATAGAGCTCATATGTTACTTAAAACCATTTGAGTAATAAGGGTGTTTCAAGTATAGTTACCAGCGAATTCAACTCCCAAATATTTATAAGATTTACATATATCAAGGCTTCTTTCTTTAAGAAAAAAATGTAATATCTATTTATAGTACTACAAACTAGAATTTTACTCTTATCAATATTAACTTTTGTACCCAAATGGCTGCAATAGTCATCGAGAATTTGAAGTATATAATTTAATCATGTACCTAATTTTGCAATTAGGGATGCACCATTTACAAAGCGAAGCATATTAAAAAAATAATCCATTCATTATTAGAGGCATTTTGCATTCATTCCTCCAATTCATCTACACATATGCCAAAAGGTAAGGAGTAATAGATACCATTATTTAACTCCAACTGAGCTATTGATAATTATTCATTCTCTAGTAAGATTATCTTCAATAAGAATGCTAACCATCTCATATATTATTTTAGTAGCAAAAATGAGATCTTGTGGAATGTTAATGCTACATAATCTCTTTCAAAGTTTATCTTAAGCAATAGAATCATAAGCCTTGGAATAATGAACAAAATAAATAAAAGTTGAATGGTTGGGTCTTTTTGCTTTCTCCACATAATAATGTAAAGTTATTCTTGACCTCTTGGTATGTTAAAACCTTAGAGAAAATGGAGAATGTAGAATGTGTGTATCTCCACATAATAATGTAAAGTTATTCTTGACCTTTTTGTATGTCAAAACCTTAGAGAAAATGGAGAATGTAGAATGTGTGTATGATTGTAGTCTTGCAAGACCATGAAAGAATGAATAAAGACTTAAAATGGAGATTCAAGACCTCAAGAATGAAAGCCACACTGATGAAATGAAGAGTAAAGTGGGCAAGATTAGAGCATGGGTGGAAATTGAGTCTATGAGCCAAACGAAGATGTTTCAAGGACTATCAAGATGCCAAAATGACAAAGGAATGCTCCAGAGCTCAAAGTGTATAAGCAAAGTAGACATCTTACAAAAATAGCAAATGCCTAGCTTGGAGAATAGATGTCTCATGGTAGATGTCTCATTGTAGACATCTCCACTTTCAGGTAGATGTCTCATTGTAGACATCTCCACTTTCAGGTAGATGTCTCTCTTGCATTGTGGCTAGTTGTAGTTAGATGTATCATCCTTGAAGTAGATGTATAAACTAGCTATTTAGTAGCTATTGCACCAATTTTGAGGAGTTTTTGGAAACTCAAAGGGTACAAGATGAAGTGGAATTATTGGGAAAGATGCAAGTACTATCTTTTGTATGTATTAGTTGTATTGAGCCTCATTGTAGGGACTCTAGATCAAGTTACACTTTCTCCTTGATGGTTTTCTTTGTTTCTTTGTAGGCCTAAGGGGTTGATGTACTTCTTATGGAAAGCCATCTTCATTGAGCTTGTCAAGACCTTGCAAGGTTGAGTGGTTTTGTAGCGACAAAACACTCAAATGTGGAACTAATATTTGTAAAGTTTGTGGAATCCTTTAAACTACATTTTGAGCTTGCTATAACCTTGTAGGATTGAGTGGTTTCACATAATGAAATACTCCAGAGTGGAGCTCAAATATTGTAAAGGTTGTGGTGCCCTTTAAACAACATTTTGAAGCAACAAAGTTCAGAGGTGTGCAAGGATTCTACCCTTCAAGTGTGGATGTACCCAAGTTAGGGAACCACATAAAAAATTGTGTTTGATTTTGGTAGCTATAGTAATTTTAATTGGGGAACTAATTCAACCCTCCTAAGTTCTTAATCCTCAATTGGTATTGAAGCTTAGTACTCCCAGTTTTGAGCATAACAACTCAAGAGTAAATGATGGAAGAAGGATCATACATCAAGTCACTAGTGTTCAATGGGATCACCTTTACATGCTGGAACACTTAAATACAAGAATTCTTTAATTATGTAAGGTCTTAGTTTGGAAATTCAACTTGGATGAATGCACTCAACTCATTGGCAACATTTTGGGTAGCAAATATAAGACTAGAGGTAAGCAATCTAAACTTTTATATTTTAATACCTTTGCTATGGAATGCTGGATATGTGGTAGAAGAGGTCATATGACCTCCAAATGTCTCAATGCTTACAGGTTACAATGGAAAGAGTATAGTGAACAAAGAAGAAGAAGTAACATCTATACAAGTTGGGATGACAAAGAAGAAATAAGTAATACATCCAAAGATTAACATATGTTGTGCATTGGCTTGATTAATCAGGAATCCATCAATGATATAATATTTGATGATAAAGCTCAAGAAGATAAGAAGGAAAGAATATCTACTCCAGCTAGGATGATGAATTTAATGAAGAAGAATCTAATGATCCATCAACAAACTCACATCTTGTCTGCATAGCTCATGCACATGAAGCTCCCATCTCTAATGCTATAGAAGAAAATGAAGAATGTGAAGGTACACTTGAAGTAAGGTATGAGCTACTATGCAATGAATTAATTTTCTCTCATAATTTGTGCTTGAAGATGAAAATTGCCTTACAAGAGAAAGGACTAGAAATTTTTCAACTAAAGTAGAAATTCTTAGATCTTAAAAAAGAAAACTTAGACCTAAGGGCTGAGAATCAAAAGATAACCCTTTGCTATGAGCAAGTTAATAAGGATCTTGTAGACTTGAAGCTCATGAAAAATAGGATAACACAAGAGAAGAAGGCTCTACAAATCATGTTGGAATAAGGTGGAGATCCAAATAATGAAAGAGATTTGAGAAATCATTCCCATAATGAAACATCTATAGGCACTTCATCAAATGGGAGGTATACACCCAGATTTGCACATGCAACCCAAATGGGAAAAACTATGTGTTATTTTTGTGGAAATAATGGGCATAAGTAATCTCATTGTTATTTATGGTTAAAGCATTATGAATTGACTACATGGTCTTATCAAAAGAAGCCTAGAAAGTATGATTTGTAGGTTAGAAAGATTTGGAGGTCCAAGGTGAGAAAGATAGAGGAAGAAGCTAAAGACTTAAACAAACATCTTGATGTTAGAAAAGGTAAAGATCATATGCATGCTAAGGAGGTACTCCATAATAGAGGACCTTATCCTAAACTCCATTAATCATGACCATGCCTAGATGTAAGCAAGGTAAGTAATGGTAAGTAGGTGATGAGTGGCGAGGTACCCCTACACTCAACCATATGAATACGAGCATCTCACTTACGATCCGGTCGAACTCCAAAGATGGACTAGTTGTGGTATCTAGATGGTTACTCGTGGATCGCAGTTCACTGTCTTTCCACTTGGACTAGTATTAGCTTTGTCACGTATGGTTTAGTCCAGAGTGAGGTGTATGATGTGTTCCTATACTAATGATACTCCTGGGTATGATGGTAAATAATATCAACTAAACTAGGAAAGAGAGAGGGTGAGAGAGAATCTAAACTAGCCTAAGTGCGATGAGCATTCGTTCCTTAATCATCCATACACATCTTGGACCTCGTGCACAACTACCACTGGGACTACCAAACGCATGGCCTAGGTACGCTACTGGGTTACCAAGTAGTCACACTTGAATGTTCGTGATTAAGTTGTACTCATTCTGTGTTACTAGGAGATAAGGGTAGAGAGATATTAATTAAGAAAGTAGTAAATAACAATGAAAATTAAATAAATAATTAAGCTAAGTGGGTGCTGCAATGATGAAGTAATTTCGATCTTTATTGCTAGTCATGTGTGTGTCCAAGTACAGCACACTCAAATAAGGATGCCATACAATTTCAATCATCACATTGTGAGCATGCACTGGGAGAAAGTGTTGAGAGGAAAAAACTAACAAAAAGTCCCTACCTCAATACTAAAAACTACTTCCCTTCCAAATCTACTTGCCTCTTATTTATAGATGAGGAGACAAGCTACGATATCGCGTACACGATATCACAATATTGCAACCAACAATTCATGACTCATCATACCCCCACGATTGAATGAAACCTCATCCTTGAGTTAAAGTGAGAACAAGCTCCATTGAATACACAGTGGATAGGTATGAGATTATTGACTGATTAGAATGGATTCATGCCCTAATGTGGAATTAGAAAAAAATTGAGACACAACACAAAGAATGTAGAAGAAAATTCTATAACTATAAAATTGGGTGAAACTCATGTAGTTCCTGGTGGTGGTGGCTCTTCCATGCATTCCTTTCCCTTGTCTTGCACTCTAGGTCTTGGGATTTGATGGCGTTGAATTATGACCTGGAGTTTCTCCTCTTGTAAGGCCTTGAGTGCCTTGGCATGCACGTAAGTTTGTGCTTGTGCCATAGAGGGATCCTAGTCAACCTTCTCTTTTTCTTTTGCCATCCTTTTATTCTCTATCAATAGTTTATTAAGTTGCTCAGTTTTGAAAGTGTCCAGCTAGTTCTAAGCAACTTTTGGCCCTATATTCGGAAGGTTTAATACTTATGAAATGTCTTGAATAGAGAAATCAAGAGTCACACCACAAATGTTAACCATGGTGGCTTGTTCTTTGTTGTGCCAAAATTGGTACGTTTCCCCTACGTACCAGGCACCACTTTCAAAGAGGGTAGGCCATAAAGGGGACCCTTTGAAGTGGTCCCTAACAGCCTCCAGAGTAAATTCTGTGAAAGGTCCAAAGTTTAATTCCATGATCACTGCAGTAAATATGGACCTTTCATGGATGGACTGAACACAATCCTAGGGCAACGTGATATGTTGTCCTTGTTCAGATGCAGTAGCAGCTCCTCCTTGCACCTACCTTGATTGTACAGTGATAGGGTATTCTTGGTGGATACTAAATGATTTTTCCTCCTACTCTGCATGTTGTTCAGCAGGAACATGTCCTTAACTTGTCCTAGGTCGCTTGATCCCACCTTGAGCAGGACCTTCCTATTGTCCATGTTTCGGGGCCATCTGCAATCACACGGGGCCAATCGTTAGTAAGGTTGTTATCAAAGTTAGGTTATACCTTATTGCTTGCCTTAATGAATTTTTTTTATCTCTATGTGATGTTATTTATTAAAAGAAAATGTCCCCAAAAGATTATAATATTTAATCCTCTTTGTGTAGGTGGTTTCCAAATCTAGTTTCCTGGTATAACTAAGGAGATGAAATTATTTTTGGCAATGAAATTAATTACTAAGGAGATGAAATTTTATAATTAATTATAAAATTTCATCTCCTTAATTATAAAATTTTATATAATTAATTACCCTTAATAATGTCCTTCGGGCAATGAAAAATTTTAAAAAATTTATGCACTATTCAGTGTGTGCCTCTCCCCCACGACTAAGCTGAACACTTCTGGTTCACGTAGGTTCAAACGGAATGAAAATCAGAGTACTAGCGAGCGAGTTATGGATATGAAAGAGAGGGGTGCACACTCACAAGTCATAGAGAGAAATTTGAAAAACTTCCCCTACGTGAATAGTTGCAAATGATGTTAAGTAGTGTAGGGGGGTCGTGTATATATATATTTTTGGGACACAATATCACGTACGTGATATTGAGGCCTATCGATGTTAGGGCACTTTATAGAATGTACCGAATTTTTAATATTTTTCTGAAATTAAATGATGTAAACTAAGGACATCTGGACGAGTGTTAAAGGGTTCTAGGATAATTCAACTAGTTTTGAAGGCACAAAAATTATGATGGTGTGGAATTTATCACTAAGGACCCCGGATGGTAAGAGGGAGAAAAAGGCTATGTGATGTTCATAGGAACGTTTGAATCGGAGGGATAGTAATAAGAGAAAGAATATCATTGAAAATACATTGAGGGTAATAGATGGTGTGTGGAAGATGTGTTATGAGTGCAAATTACAAAAAATTATGCAAGTGGGTCCTCCCCAAAGTAGGTTCCAACCTATAATGCCCTTATGTAACCACACCTTAAAATGTTCGTAGGCACTAGAAAGGTTAAATGTAATCCAAACCAGTTCTACAAAACACACACATGTATGTATCACCGGAATGAGGTAAGAATTCAACGCTACACAAGACACGAGCTACAATTACATGAACAGCGAGATGAGACAGACTATAGAAGGGATTGTAGAGATTGGGACATGAGGTAACTGACCTAGGGCATAATGAATCCTGCATGTAAAGCATGATTAATGTGTCATTAACCCATCGTTCCAAGATCAGGACCAAGTCCATTCCTCTTATCAGTGACACTGCATTGTTTCATCCCATGATGAGCAACTATGAGAGTATCATAACAACAAGGTGTACAATCACTTGGCATTTTTTTGAAGGGAGGAGTGATTTTTGCTTTGTGGAACTTTCTTTGTTTTTANAGCAACTATGAGAGTATCATAACAACAAGGTGTACAATCACTTGGCATTTTTTTGAAGGGAGGAGTGATTTTTGCTTTGTGGAACTTTCTTTGTTTTTTTTTATTTTTTATTTTTATTTATTTTTGATTGCTGAATCCAGAGAAGTCGCCAACCTTCAGGCATGGGTGCATGTATTTCCAGTGGGACCCCCTAGAATAGCATTGGGTTTTTGAGTGCCTTGTAATTACTCTTACTCCCATTTTACGTTAGATCTACAAGGACTTTAGTACAACCATGTTGCATGATAACTCTCACAGAAGTCACCAAAGAGAATCCGCAAGTCCCCTTGATGTCACATGCTAATCATTCCCTCTTGGTCCATCCTCCTTCATTCTAGGTACAATGAACACAAATTTAATTTTTAAGTTTTTTGAGAATGTCAAGAATATCATTGTACCCTCGAACAGACCCTCTTATTTGTAGAATGGATGAGTGGGTAATGGGCTCACTGTCCAAATAATTGATCATTCGAGAATCGATAACATGGAACACACCTCAACCAACGAGCCACATGAGTGTTTTATTTGTAGATGACATTACTTATAAAAAAGTAAAAAGACAAAAAGATAAAAAGATAAAACAAGAAATTGCAAAATGAAAAACTGGAAAACAAAAAATTGTAAAATTAAAGAAAATGAAAAAATATTTATTAATCCTGCTTGTTATTAAAATGGGGAATATCCTTCATAACTAAACGGTTGAGCATAGCAAGGATTAATAATTGAAAGATGAGAATCCTTGCATGTCAAAAATATTGAAACTTGGTCATACTTACCCCATTGGGGTTCACACACTTGCTTATAGTAAGCATAGTGGGGCAATTTATAAGATGTGGTTCCTGGGTAAAGAGTTGACCCACTATGATACTTGAGACCATAAGATGGTATGCAAGGATTGAGATGTTGCTTTCCATGGCTATATTCATTGGGCCATATGGTTGTTAGAGTGTTAATTGGTGGCCTTGATGAAGTGACATGAGGCATTGGGTTCGAAGAGAAGGATGCACCACAATGTTGGACTTGTGCTAAGTTGGAGAATGCGGTGGCCTTGGAACTGTGTTTTTCCTTCCTATGGTCATGTCTAAAGAAGGAATGCCTTTGATGTTGAGGAGGTCTCTCATTGCTGTTGGAAATAGTAGCAAAAGTAATGTTTGTGGGTTCTTGCTGTGATGTAAATACTTCAAGAACAATTGGTGGTGATGCAAAAGGAGTGGAAGGATGAGAATGTTGAAGTTTAGGAGAATTGTAAGGTACACAAGGTGATGGTTGTGTTGAGGACATGGGATGATAGTACCGAGGAGAATCATAATGCGGCAAGATAGAGTATGTTGACCCAATTGGCAAAACAGGATGTTGGACTAGATAAGCATTTGGATTCGGATGATATGAAGGGTGTCTCCAGTTTAGGGATGGCTTCCCCCACAACTGGGATTGTTGCAACTATGATCGAACACAGTATCTATGTATGAACTCTAGGTATAACATGTTTCCCCAATGCTCATATAAATGCAACAAGATTGGGAATTGGCCCTTGGGGGGATCATACAGGCAAATGTTACATTCATACGTATGATTGGCAGTTGAGCTCTTGTTTTCTTCATCCCTTCTTTATAATTTTCTAATGATATTTTGTCCTGCTTCTTGGGTTGTCAAAACTCTATTGCCAATAATATTGATATATTCCCCACACTTTTTATGCATCCATTCTAGCATCTTATTGATCTTTGCCTTGATTTCATCTAATGATTGTTGTATTGGCAAAGATGGTTCTTCCTCCTTGAGATAGGTTGATTCTCCTTTTTGTGATTATGGACCTCTGTTAAATTGATATTTTGGTCTCGTTGATGTTTTTCAACACTTTCTTATCTAACCATTTCTCCTTTTTCTTTTTCTACCTACTTAATAAGCTCTTGGAATTGATGGGTTCATAGTTCATATAGTTGTCCTTGGGCATACATCCCTAGGGTCTCTCTTGTTTCATCATGAAGCCCATCAATGATATGGTACATTAGCCTTTCTTCGGAGAACTCATGGCCTGGACAGTTGTTTAACAATGCATAATATCTTTCTAAGGCCATGTCCAAGGGTTCATGTTGTGCTTGTTTCCACTCTTGGATTTTTTTCCTCAAGGTCGACACTCTTGCGTAGGTTTGATTTCTTTCATTAAAGAGTTCTACCATTGTTGGCAAACGTCGTATTGAATTTGGTTTTAACGATCTATACCATAGTTTTGCTTGGCCAATGAGTGACATATGAAAGAGTTTGAGTTTTTGCCAATTGTTATCAATGTTTTTCCATGCATAGGAATCATAGAAGGATTGTAAATGTTGTTGTGGATCTAAGTCATAGCCTCCTGAGAAATTGAGGAAGTTATTTAAATTGAGCCTGGGTAGGTAGCTCTCTTTACGATGCCTATGGGAGATTTGAATAGCCTCTTGTATTTGCGTTAGGCTTGTAGTGGCCACCAAGGGTTCATCGTCATCAAGTAAGTTATGCTTTCATGGGTTGGGATGATGTTGCCTTTGTTTATGTTTATAAAAAACCCCCACCTCAGATTGCGTACTCCAATCTTCATTGTCATATAATTCGTTGGTTCTCGAATGAACTGCATCACTAGATGTGGCATTATCATAGTCTTGTAGGAGAGGCATGATTGTGAAATTATGTGTGAATTTGTATGCGACTTTTTGTAATTATTTCTCCCTAAAAGATATATTGTTAATTCCTATACAACGACTTTGTATGATATAACTAATCTAGATAACTAGCACCGTCCCCGTCAATGGCTCTAATGATGAGTGGCAAGGTACCCCTACACTCAACCATACAAATATGAGCATTTCATGCACGATCCAGTTGAACTCCAAAGACGGACTAGTTGTGGTATCTAGACGGTTACTCGTGGATCATAGTTTGCTGTCTTCCCACTTGGACTAGTATTAGCTTTGTCACATATGGTTTAGTTCAGAGTGAGGTGTATGATGCGTTCCTACACTAATGCTACTCCTGGGTCTGATGGCAAATAATATCAACTAAACTAGGAAAGAGAGAGGGTGAGAGAGAATCTAAACTAGCCTAAGTGCGATGAGAATTCATTCCTCAATCATCCATACACATCTTGGACCTCGTGCATGACTACCACTGGTATTACCAAACACATGGCCTAGGTACACTATTGGGTTACCAAGTAGTCACACTTGAATGCTCGTGATTAAGTCATACTCATTCCACATTACTAGAAGATAAGTGTAGAGAGATATTAATTAAGAAAGCAGTAAATAAAAATGATACTTAAATAAATAATTAAGCTAAGTGAATGCTGCAATGATGAAGTAATCTCGATCTTTATTGTCGGTCATGTGCGTGTCCAAGTACGTCACACTCGAATAAGGATGCCATACAATTTCAATCATCACACTGCGGGCATGCACTGGGAGAAAGGGTTGACAAGAAAAAACTAACAAAAAGTCCCTACCTTAATACTAAAAGCTACTCCCCTTTCAAATATTCCTGCCTATTATTTATAGATGAGGAGATAGGCTGCGATATCGTGTATGCGATATCATGGGTGCGATATCGTGGCTACGATATCACAGCCAATAATTCATGACTCATCAGTAGGTTTATAATTTTTTCCTTAACTTGTTGATTTTTTTAATTGGTTTATCTTTACAAGTACTAGTGGCTAGAAAATTGTTGAATGGATGTGACTGCAAATCTTTGTTTATCCAAAGAAATTCACACTTGATCTTATGAGATATTAAGTTACAAATGAAGCAAAATGACTTTAATGGACATTAAATTGACTTATCTTAAAAAATGGTTAATAAATAAGAACCAAGAATATACAAGGTAAGATCAACTAAGTTTGATTATGAAATAAAACATATATGTCTTGTGATACAACTCATATCATTATGATCTACATTACTTATTGGATTATAATGCTATCATAACATTTCAAACTATTTTAAAAAGTTTTTTATTGGTGATAGTATCATTTGAGTTGGGACCTTTATATGTAATTCATGAATATTTTAATAAAAACATCATTTCAAAGGGATTTCTATGTGAATTATCTGTTATATATTTGAATCATGAATACTACCACTAGGAGACTTTGATTTCCAAAAGTCCCCATACTTGATCTTGGTACAGTATTGTAGATTTATTGATATGGAGCATAATTTGATGAGATTTAAGGATGCATCTCTACAAAGGCAAGGTAACACATCGAAAGACATTTAAGCAATATATGGAGACTACTATTGTTGTAGTTGTTTTTGGATTATTAATGTTTGATCACAATGTCCTTCTTTTCAAAAGGATTTTCTTGTTAACTATCTAGGAAGAAATTTCTTGCAATAAGCATTAAAAATATTTGCGTATTCCTTTTTGAAGGATATCACTAATGGGAGATCTTAGTCTTCACACTTGATTTTAGAATTTATGTGCAGGTGATTCTTGTAGAAAGTATTGCTAATTTGATCCATTCTATATTTTTTTTTGTAAATCAAGATTGTAACAAAATAGCATGAAGATCCTAAAAGGCTCAAGGGGAGAATACTAGTCTCTCTACAACAAATGCATTATGACCAAAGAGACTAGGAAGAAATACAAGCACATTTGCAGGGGAAGCCTATACCTCATTAATAGTTATCATGTTATAGGCCACTGGTGTAAGGGGAGTCTTTTGAGGCTTTTACCAAAAGACACTCAAGTAGTAAGGCTCCCCAAACCAACACTCACAGTTGAAAATGAGCAAGAAGAGAACTATTCATTTTAGAGTATGGTAAATTATCTAAGGTAAAATTCTGAGTTAATTTTGGTCAAGATATCTTTTGGATATGTTACCTTGTGATGTATTCCTTGGTGCTGGTATTTAAAATTGACATGGCTATATAAAAATTACTTTATGGACATCTTGTTAATGACCTGTTTTGTTGTTTTTGATCTTGTGAGATATTTAGCATGATAAGTTATGTTGCTTTGATATTTCTTGTGAGAATTGATCTAATTCTTAAAATTTGAATATGCATGTATTTAATCTCCTACCATGGAATTGCTATGCATTATATTTTTGTTGATGTTTCAAAAGGAGTAGAATTTTTTGTTATTATAGAATCATGAGATATTGGTTTATTTTCCATTAATGAGATAATTAGTTTAAAAGACAAGTTACATGATTCGCAATGCTCAAACTTTGAACTTCAGATTTTAGTTTTAAATATTCTTGGACATCAATTCAAAGGCTTAGCTTAGTTGTGTTTGGATTAGAAGTGCCTCATTAATTTTAAATTTACTTGAGAATAGATAAGGGGTAGCTCTTAATGGAACTTGACTTTTTATCATCAGCTGTATGAAATCAATGCTAAATGATGCAAACTCTTTAACTAACAAAAATAATTTTTATTCTTTAGATAAACGGTTGCATCTCTATGGGATTGTCCTATTATGTAGATTTGGTGGAACTTTATTGGAAATATATGGGTTGGTCATTTTCCCCACTTTTTTTGCATGCTGTCCAAAAAGAGGAAGAGTTTTGTGATTAACTTTGCTATATATCTATATCTAGACTTTGCTATGTATCTATATTTACATTTGTGTAATTTAACTTTCACATAATTTTGTGTGCTAGATTTCTTTGGGATATACTAATGCATTTTATTAAGTTTTGGACATCACCAAAAAGGGGGAGATTGTTGACCTTCCGGTATGTCAAAACCTTAGAGAAAATGGAGAATGTAGAATGTGTGTGAGATTATAGTCTTGTAGGACTATGAAAGAATGAACAAGGACTTCAAATGGAAATTCAAGACTTCAAGACAAGATTAGAGCATGGATGGAAACAAAGTCTATGAGCCAAATGAAGATGTTCCAAGGAGTACCAAGATGTCAAATTGACAAAGGAATGCTCTAGATCTCAAAGTGTGTAAGCAAAGTAGACATCTTACAAAAATAGAATACGTTTATCTAATAGAATAAATGTCTCATGGTAGACATCTCACTGTAGACATCTCACTTTTAGGTAGATGTCTCTCCTACATTGTGGTTGGTTGTAGTTTGATGTCTCATCCTCAAAGTAGACATCTAAACTAGCTGTTTAGTAGCCATTGCACAAATTCTAAGGAGTTTTTGAAAACTCAAAGTGTATAATATGAAGTGGAATTCTTGGAAAAGCTACTAGTACTATTCATTATCAATCTATTCAAGGCTACTCAAAGAGATTTTGTGTTTTTTCTTCATTATATTATCTTTTGTATGTATTGGTTGTATTGAGCCTCATTGCAAGGACTTTGTAAATCAAGTTACGCTTTATTCTTGATCTTTTTCTTTCTTTTCTTGTAGCCCTGAGGGGTTTATGTGCTTCTTGCATGAAGACATCTTTGGTGAGCTTGTCGGGACCTTGCAAGGTTGAGGGGTTTATAGCAACAAAATACTCCAATGTGGAACTCACATTTGTAAGGGTTATGGGATCCTTTAAATAACATTTTGAGCTTGTTGGGACCTTGCAAGGTTGAGTGGTTATGCAATGATGAAACACTTTGGAGAAGAGATCAAAACTTGTAAAGGTTGTGATTTCCTTCAAACCACATTTTGAAGCAACAAAGTTTGGAGGTGTGCATGGATTTTACCCTTTGAGTGTGGATGTACCCAAGTTGGGGAACCATGTAAACAATTGTGTTTGATTTTGATGGCTACAATAATTTTAATTGGAAAATTTATTCAATTCCCCTTCTAAGTTCTCAATCCTCAGCTATTAGATGGTCTATATTAGAATGATTTCATTGGAAGCTTGTGAAACCTACTTGCGCATGAAAATCTTGCATTTTTTCCATTAACTAATTTTATTCTCCAAAATAGTGTCTAAAAGGTTAGTGAAAATTGAATTAATTGCAATCAATCGATAATTATTAAGATTTTTTCCATTTCGCTTGTTTAAAAGCAAGAATGTTCAACTAGAACACAATCTGTGGTGTCAATTTCATTTATGAAGACTCATTTCATTTTACCCAACAAGTTTGCTTTTTCCTTTATCAATTTCACTATGTTTCTAGATCCATTCAACTGCATTAAGGAGATTACTATTCTACTAGCCTAATTTCATTTTGGGTGATGCTTAATCTTTGAGAAAGAAACACATTACCATCCATCATTTAAAATGATTTTCACTTATTATTTATAAGATTATGGTTGTAAAATCATGTAGGACATATAGAACTTGTAACATCTCACCCTACCACACTTGTCTAGGATGAAGTGATGTATAAGATCATTAATAATAATAACACAATGAAAGCATGACAAACTAATAAACTGGTAATGCATGAAAATGTATTAAGAATAAACCACTAGATATATATATTTCTTACACAATCAAACCATACAACAAACCATACCAAACCAAAGACCAAGAATATACATCAATTTATAAAATTGCATATCTCTACATAAACCAAAAATCTATAGTACTCTTAGAAGATACAAAAATACATAAACATCCTCTACATAAGGATACAATGAGGATCATAAAAAATGAACTATCCACAATACGGTATATGAAAATATACACCAACTAATCCCTAAAGATTTCCCTCTCCTTTGGTCTCTCTTAGTGCTCACTTGCACCCTTGTAGCTTCCACCTATAACTAAATAAAGTCAATATAAAACTAAGTGGGAAGTCTTTACACTTCCCTTGCTAGATGGTTAGCATGTGTTGCATTGGAGGAGAGGAATGGGATATAAAGTAATTTGCATTAATAGTTTGTCTTGCACATACTCTAAGTAACACATGTACATATGATGTGACACATAACACTGGCATAACCCCTACTAAAGTGAACAAATAGCTATCACATAGTCATAGATATACTCACTATTATACATAATTAATCATACATCCATTATAGCACACCACATGCATCTCCACTATCATGTCCATGTAGTCATATCCACACCATACCATCAAGCAACACATGGACCACATAATCATAAGATATATTATCATCACTCTAACTCACAAAACAATACCATCATATACACCTTACCTAAGTAGTTGCTAGCATATCCAAATTTAGTGTAGCATATGAAACATTGCCATGAGTACTCATAAGTAGTTCTTGCCCATAAGTCTTTTATGTATCTAACTAGTGTTAAGGTTCATCAACTTATGACCTGCAACCACTAGCCTTCCCTGAGGATTAGCTATAGAGATGTACACCCTTATGCCATGTACTAGCCATAGAGATGAACACACATATGCTCTCGTACTCTTAGGATGAGGCCTAAGATAGGAGTGTCACTGGTGCATCATAGTGGGAGTCAATTGATAAGTACCTCAAAGGTGCCTCATCACTAATTGGTCCACACCCTTATGTTAGCACCACCCACCAATGACTCCTACAAGCATCATTGTAAAGACATGTACCAATCTAGGCTAGCTTAAGCGAATACATGTCACAAGTATGGCATACCCATAACAAACATAACATGACCACAAAAATCCATGCTTAATAGTCCCCCTCACTCTGTGAAGACAATACCATAGCATGACATAACAAAATTTTGTGCTACAACCATACTCAAAATATATATAAATTTTAAAAAATGATCGTTAATGTAACCTTCAAAATGACAAATGTGAAAAGTAAAAAAAAATTCCACAATTAGAAAGTATGTCAAAGTATAATCCCAACAACACTAATTTCACCTCAATTGGATTTCTAGAAATAATTTTTGTGTATTTAAAATTTAATTAATAAAATAATAAATAATAATAGTTACTTATAACCAATGATCCTAGAAACTTTGACACAAAAACATGCCCACAAAATATAATATCCAACCCATGCTAGTCTCATCAACATCACATCTATTATTTTACAACTCCACATCATTTCATACATCTTATATTTATTCATAAAAAATTCACAACCAAAACCATAAAATTTCAGGAAATCTACAAAAAAGACGTCAAAAGTTAATCTTTTAACTATTTGGCCCACATGCTCATACCACATCATCATATATACTAATCTAGCACAAAAATATTGGAAAAAGGTAAAGGTAACTCACCAATTAAAAGTGTTATAGTAGAAAGTTCAAAACAAGCATAAAATTCTCAAAAATCAAGCAAACCTCTATTTCACTACAAAAAAATTTTGTACCCATGTAGATACAACCACAACAATTCCAAATCTAAGTTTAAACCAAGCAAAATCCTTCCACAAGCTAAACATTTAGAAGAAGATTGAAAAAAAATTGGAGAAAATAAAAGACACTAAGAAGAATAGGCTCAAACTCAGTTTTTATTAATAGAAAATAGAAAACCATGAAAATCATAAAGTAGTGGAAAATAAAGCACGATGAAGTTAGTTTTTGTTTTTATGCATATGCATAAGGCATAAGCATAATGCATATATGTCACTTCATATACATTGCATTCTCTTTCCTTTTTGCACATCACATGCATAATTTGATTTCACTTTACTTTTCATTTTTTAACTATTTTTTTTCAAAATAAATATTTTTATAAATTCATTTTTTTCTCCTCCTTAACTAATACTTCGTGCTACCAAAATACATAACAAACACACCATGACTCCAAATTAAGATCCATTTGAACCTACGAGATGCATATCAAATGCCCTACACATTTACTTGATAAAATTACATTCAAATACCTTACAACATAGCTCTACAACTTAAATGCATAAATATTGAAATTACACATAAAGCATAAATACATATCGAGTAGTTGTCATTGTACCCCAATCTAATGTCCTTGCTAGCCACATAACTTGCCTAACATATGATAGATGACTAGTGTACATAATCATATTAGTTAAGCATGTAAAAACATCATAATCATAACATAAAGACTAAAGAATCATAACATATAAGACACAATCATAACAACTAACTCATATTCAATAGGCCACCAAGACCACACAAATAATATATAAATCATAATCATACTACTATATCCAATGTCTCTTGGGAAAAGATGTAACGTAACTGATATCCAATTAAAGAGAATTATTTTTTGAACATAAGAGATTAAACACAAATAATGTACTTGCAGAAACAATATTAATGGCTATTATATGCATACTGCAATAAACAGAGGAAATCTAACCCTTATACATTCAATGAATAGGATCTCATGGAACTAATTTTAAATTAGACTAGGTGTAGATTGTTAGGTGAAGCATTATTTTTTTATGTTATTGTAGACTTTAACATGGTTTATTGTTGGTTTTTATGCAAGATAATAACTTACCACTAAATTTTCACTCAAATTTAAATTTAAAATTGATAAAATGAGAAATGAATTAAAAATTTTAAGCATTGTCATACAAGTTGTTTATAGAAAAATTTATTGATTTAAGAGCAATTCTTCCAATCCAATTTTTTCAATAAGAAATAAAGGAGAGTTGGTTCAAGCCTACAACATTAATAGGTGTTTCATTTTAACATTGATTTACTCTTTTCGATTAGAGCCTCTGTCATTAGCTATAGCTTCTTGTCTACCATCAAAATCTAGTACAATCACTAATTTATTAATAGAATCAGTATAAAGTATAAACAAGTGTGTTATTTGGGAGCTTCAACTTTGTGCTAAACTTGGAAAGATATTGAAAGAGTACAAAAAAGCTTTTCTTCTCAATGAGTTAAAGGTAAAGATGGAAATACCTTACTCAATGTCATAGTTTATTAATCCTACGTGATAAATCATTGGTTTAATAGTTAGTCACTAGATTAGAATTTTTGCTAACCCAAGTTGAGTTGACACAACTTTTATAATAAACCTTATTTTTAGAAAGAAATCTATATAGTTTTAGATGTGATTTTTTTGAGTTTTAAATTTGGCTTGTACCGACTCATTAATTTATCATGATTCTTAAAACATGCTGATCAAATATATTTTCTAATTATTTAAACAATGATTAATGTTATTGTGTGAATGTGATTTACTACCTTTAGAAGTAGAAGCATGCTACTTCATTACATACACTCATAGTTTGTATATTTCAAGGTAAGACAAGTTCTCTAAAGTAGTTTTCGAGGATTTGTGAGACCATGATTGATGTTTTCAAGGGATACAATGCTTGAGAAAATGGAATATCTCTTAGGAGGATGTGTAGCGAATTCCTAAGCATACTTACCAACTAGTCAAACAAAAGGTTTTAGCACACATATGGGCTATTGTGGAAGGCAAGAGGCAATTTTATTTGCACCATATTAGATCTAATAAACTAGATGTAGAAATTCACTATCTCTTAGTTTCTATTCATATCAAGTATTGAAATGCTATGAACAAGTTTTGTTTGAGTTCTTATCATCTTAGAGTGGTAGATGGATTCAAGTTCCCCGAGAAGAGCACATGTTTAGGTTATATAAATCATGATTTCTTGAAGATAAGTGACATGTGTTTCTTTCTTGTGCTATGACTATCCATTTGGGACAATGTTACAATGTTATAGCAAAAAGCATGTATAATTTGTTTTTGAAGTCCCCATTGGTGTTTGATCAACTTGAGGAGTCTATTTTTCATAGAAAATGTAGTATTTGTCTAATATATCCTATGGGTCTTTAGCCATAATAAAGCTTCATTTCATAATAAAGAATGCACTTTCGGGCTCATGCATAAAAAAACAACAAAACAAATTAAAAATAATTTGCTTAACTTTATCAAAAGTCAAAATGGAAGCAACCAAAAATTTATAAACTATAATGTAAATGTTTGAGAATACTCAGTTTGGTTTGGGGGACTTTAATAGAACCAAAATGGAAGGTAAACATGAATGCTGCAAAGTTAACATGGAGGAGAATAAATTATGGGGCAAAAAGTTTAGAAGAGTAGTGTAGTTTAAGTTCAGAATGTTCATTATGCTCAAATGAATAAGGGAGATGTGAACTTGAAAACATGAGGAATGTAAAATCTGGTTTTAGAAACTGGAGGCTATTTAGAATACATGAAAATACACAAAGGAGACCAGCTTGTATTACTTATGAATTTATATATAAAAATTAATTAAAAATAACACATAAAAACCAACAATTTCTCTGATAGAAAAGGGTAGTAGAACGATTGGTATTGAGAGCTCTCAGTGTGTGTCCCAATCATCTTGAACATAGAGATGGTATCCCAATCATCTTGAACATGGAGATCATGCTCTAGTTGAATTTCATACTCCAATCTACTAAAATCTTTGTTACTATTCAATATTTTTTGAAGCAGATTAAATTTAAAAACTATATCTTCGAGAGAGAGAATTTAGATTTATGCTGCTTTTCCATCGTGATTGCATATTTTCCAATAATTCCAACGTCTTATTCTCACGTCTTCACTGCGAATCTTTTGTAAATTTGAACACATTTTTGTTTTCTCTACGTTAGCAACCTCGCATCAGAAAACGCGTATCCTCTGCACATAGGTATGCTATTTCCGCAACAGAAGGATACGTGTATTCACGCGTTGAAAAAATTTCAGATAGATAGTGGACTTGGAAAACATCTAAAATTATGGTTGAATACATGAATGATTCCGTGGTCCAAACGTTATAGGTCATAGGCAGCACAATAAAGAGGTTGAATTAAAAATCTAGGATTTATTATGTAGAAAATTTAGTATGGGTTAAAAAGTTGATTATAGGATAGATATTATTGCATTTTCATACAAACATAATGATATATTATATAAATTGATAGAGGCGAAAAAATTGTACAATTTTTATCTGTAGTATTATAATGCTGTGTCAAATGAGTGTTGATGCGTAAATTTTGGACACGCCGCCAACACCTGTGAAAACTCGTTTTAGGAGACTATCGCCTAGGGCGCCTCCCGTATGGGTATGGAAACCCGGGAATAGTCTCAGCTGCAAAAGGCAATGTGACGAAACAATAATAACAATATTTTAAAACAAAATATCAAAACAAAAGCTTAAATTTGATTTAATATTTAAACACTTCAATTTAATTTAATATTTTGGGAACTTAAAATAGTTTGTGCAATGTATAAAATAATAAATAATTGTTGTCCTGGGCGTAGCAGCAGGGCAAGGATCTGCGTGTTGCTGCTGGGCAGGGTCTATGTGCAGCCGTGGGAAGAAGACTGTGAGCTTCCGCTGCCACGGGAAATGCGAGCGAGTGTGCTGCTGCTGCCGCGGACGTGGGAGAAATCAGCCCGAGCGCAGCCGCTGTTGTGGCCACGTCCGTGACCGCGAAAAGGCAAAAGACGCGTAGATCTGAGAGCGCGTGAAACTGTTCACGCAGGCAGGAGCGGAAGCGAGGGTTCAGTGAGAGGAGGGGCTAGAGTAGGCGTGGAGTGGTCAGATCCGAGGCAGAAGATCGGCGGATCTGTCGTTGTTGTTGCGGCTATGGCCGCGGCCGCAGGAAAAGAAACAGAGGGCGTGCAGATCCCACCACGCGTGGAGCAGACTGTGCAGGCGCGGGCTGCAGCGAAGGTGGATGGACTACGCGGGTGAAAGAACAGTGGCTGCGGAGGCAGACAGAGAGACGTCGCGGTTTCTCGTGAAGCAAGGAAGGTGAAGGATGCGCAACGGCGGCGGTGAGGAAACCAGCGGCGGCCGAACAGGTGGCGATGCGGGCGTCGGCCAAACGGGTGGCGACGCGGGCGTCGGTGAGGAAGGCAGGAAAACTCAGCGGAGAACTGAAACCTCATCCCTAAACCCCTGGAAACCTACCACCCGAATCTGCCATCAAAGAAAATCGGTACAGGGCCAGATCTGCTTCGCAGGCCGGAACTGGTGTGAGCAGGACCCGATTTGTTCCGCAGAGAAGTCTCCCAAGAAAAACCCCCTAGTGTAGCGTGCTCCCCCTCCCTTTTTATAGCGGCGGAGGAAGAAGAGAAGGAGAAAACCTAACCCTAAATTGCTGGCCACCTTTTCCACGTAAACCACCTAAAAATAAAACACAAGAGATTAAGCCTTAAATTTATGTTTTATTTTATTTTTAAAAGGCGCATTGGTCGGTCCTCATTCCTTTGATTTTTATTTTTAATTTTAAGGGGTGGGTGATGTCCAGTTGCTCATGATTTATGTATTAATTTAACCCGGATTCCTTTTCTAATTTAAAATTATCATTTCCTGGTTTTAAATGAAAATTTTATTGCATCGATGGACCCTTTGAATCTACTATACACTTAAATAAGGACATGTACCTGTTGATCAAGGCCCTATGCTTAGCATGGGTGAGGTTGGCCTCAACAGTTAGCCCCCAAACTATAGATTGCATGCAAGTGCAAGGACTAGAAAATTTTAAATGAAAATGCAAATGGTGGGGAAAACAAAAACAGCATAAAACCAGAAATGCAAACTTGAAAATAAACTATAATGTTCTAAACATGATCAAAATAACCAAATAATCAAAAGAGACACCGACATAGGTCATCCAAACAACCATTAAAATCTAATTTATTGATATTTTGACTAAGATCTATAGATATATATGTGTAATTATATGTAAATATATATACTTAAGCTCTCATCCTAAATATTCTCACAAGGTAACCATAAAAGTATGCAGACTATTTTGAGCAAGTGACTTATACAAAACTTATTGAGGAGGATGAGCTAAAACTCATGTTAGATCATAGTAAGCCACAACTTTCAGATTTTTCCTTGGTTTTTTTTTCTTTTTTCTATTTTTACTTTTTTTTTTTGAAAAACTTAAATTTTAAAGGGGAAACGGAGGTTAGGGTGAGGATTGTTGCCGGACACCATCACACTCAAGAACTTATTACACTGCCAATGAACACGGTCCTCATTTTTTGTTTTGTTTTATTTTTAAGGAAACTTTGCTCATGGTGTACTTCATTCTTGAGGTAGGAATTCCAACACGAGTCTGGCCGATTAGCTGCACTACCAAAGAGCATGGTCCTTTTGGAAACTTTGCCCATGGTGCAGTTCAACCCTCGTGTATGTGCCTTTGATTGGTGGCATCATAGCAGGTCTCCTGGGTGGCTAAGGGTTCTCAAGTAGAAATGAACACACTTCACCCTGTTGTTCACAGGATAGCCATGGATCATCATACCTGAGGGCTTCGGCTTATGAGAGGAAAGGATAGAATTTTCCAAGGTCACCTAGTAATTATGACTAACCACTCTCCAACATCACATATCCTACACTCACATGATCATGATGATAGCATGATAAGTTTGTATAAATCAAATGCTCCATAATCAAACATAACAAATAAACTGAAACCTTGGAATCAATTGGAAAGAGTTATAGTATAAAATATAAAGTGGACTTTATAGCATTATATCATAGTAATAGTAAATTATATCATACCTACATTATTTTCCAATGGTGTTAAGATGACCCAATATCAAGTAACTCAAATGACCAATGATTATTAAAATCATATAAAGAACACAATAATCAAAACAATATGCTAAGAAAGAAATGATGGAAATGCAAGCAAAAATATGAAAATGCAGCAATATACATATGAAATGCAATGAAAAAGAGGAAGAAAACATGCGACTAAGAATCTACCAGATGCCCACGTGGGGTACCTGAGTAGAAATGTTTCAAATGAAATGCATTACAATTCCTATTTAACCTATATCCTTGCAAATCAGCAATCTTAAACACATTTGAAGTAGGGATGTCTACAATTTGGAATGGGCCTGACCACATAGGTGAAAACTTAGTTTGAGGGCTAGTCTGACCAGACGCTCTATCTCTCTTAAGGACTAGATTGCCCACTTGAAAATTTTTAACTGGATGTTTTTTATTGAACCGTCTCTTGACAATTTGTTAATGCTTAAGATTATGAAGATCAAGACCTACTTTTACCTTGCTTGATCGTTTTTTATAAAGTTTTTCCTTAATATAAGTTTTAATGATAGGTCTAGGTCTTGGTGGGTCATCAGATATAGCTTTTCTAGGAGAATGTTTCATGGATGTATTGTTAAAATTTAGCACACCTTCAAATGTTTTAAGAGGTAAGGTCTTATTTATATCTTTGTCTTCCCCTAAAGGTGGTGGATCACTTAGACAAAATCCATCGTGTTGTTGATAAGGTAAGGTGTCTCCATAGTTTTCTTCACCTTCTCTAGAACTTTGATAGGATTTGATGGGGTCTGCATAAGAGATAGGACTTTTTGTAGTTCCACTTACATAGTCATTTTCAACATGTTCACTACACTCAACCTCAATAACCCCAACATAAAGATTAGCATTTCGATCTTCCAAAGATTGATTTTGTTGATCCAAGTTTTTTACTACTTGTTTGTAGAAGGGTTTTTGGGGTATAGTCATGTATTCAGATTTTCCTTTGATAGGGATCAATAATTCCGAGAAGTCTGACCTAAAGAAGCCCCCAAACTTAGCTCCAAAAGTCCTTGATAAGAGCACACCATATGTGGGTTTCATGTCAACTACCAGGATGTCTGTATAACATGTAAATGTAGGGTATTGCTTAAGTTGTACTTTTTTTCCTTTTAATAACCCTACTACAGGTACGCTAGATCCATCAAGTTGAATTACACTTTTAGTTTGTGGTATCATTTGTGCTCCTAAGGTGTTACAAATGTTAAGAGGCATAACACTAACAGTTGCACCTGAATCCATTAAACAGTTATGGACATTCTTTCCTAAAATAATCAAAGTGGTTAGGAAAGGGGGATGATCCTTTTTGCTAGACATAGAATTATCCACATTTTGTATTGGCAACGTGTTAGGACTTTCTGCAAAGTGAACNTCTTCATAATACGAGGCAACATTCTGAAAAGACTTGTCCTCAATTCACGGCATTATATGGTGACAATACCCAAGGGCAACAAA
>MNCI01032318.1:854102-902703 GCA_015680685.1 Gnetum montanum | reverse complement strand
TTTTTGTAGTGAAGTAAGTATTTGGGTCATCTAATTTTGAGTTTGGGTTGGTGGTTCAACCGAATTTGATGTCCCATTTGGGTTTATGATGGATTGAATCAAGGCTTTTGATTCGTCATCATTCAAACTAGTGTTGGATGGTAAGAATGAAGAGGACATGGGGCCTTGTGAGTAATTACTTAAAGGTGGAGTTGATTGAAAAGGAGAAACAACTTGAGGCATAACGTTAGATGTTTAAAAACTTGGTAGGAGCGGGTTTGATTGCATCAGGTTGCTAACACTCATCATCCCAAATTGGGTTTGGATGCTGTTCATAAGGGTTATTTGCTCTAATTCCACAGCTTTTGACATTGCACCTTGTATTTCCATTATGTTGGGATCAGATTTGATAGCGTAAGCAAAGAATGGATCGATGGTAGAGAGATAGAAGTTGAGAATACCATTCGGTTGTGGTCGCATCTCATTTGGCACATAGGCAAGTTGATGGAGGAATCTAAGATTATAATCCCTAACGTTTTCCCCGGGTAGCTTTCTTAGGCTGGTAAAATTGCTTGATACGATAGCAGGGCTTGTAAATTTGTCAAATTGATTCAAAAACTTATTTTTGAATTATTGCCATGTGTTAATAGAGGCATCAGGAAGCATTAAGAACCATTGGGTTGCTTTGGTTCTAAATGTTGTTACAAACGCTTTGCATGCCACATCGTTATGTATAATGTTGTGGATTCCTAATAAAGTTTCAAAACATTGTATGTGTTGACGTGCATCATTCGTAGGGGTTGAAGGATCGAATAAAAAGTTTATGTTTTGAAGGGACTTTGGTATGTCATGGTAGTTGTGAAAGTTAAAAGGGTTCCTTACTAAGGGAGCCGGGGGTTGATGGGCTGCCATCTTAGTCCGAGGTTTTTTAGGAATTAAACTTGGAAAAAGTGAAGCTCGTTGTTTTCTCAAAGTAGATTGACGAGTAGCTGGTTGACTAGGGCTAGGAGTATGAGTTCTTTGTTGAGATACTCCGTAAGAAAAGTCACTCATAAAATGAAAAATAGCAAGAAATGTAAAATGCTAATAAACTATGAAAATTAAAGAAAATAAAAAAAAACATTTGAATACTATTTTTTTTATTTTTAAGAATTTTTGAAAGTAAAATTGAAATTGTAAAATTTCAGAAAAGTAAATAAGAAGTAAAATAATTTAAACCACCTAAATTAAATTTCAGAAAAACAAATTAAAAAGGATTGCTAGAATATAAATTTGGAATTGAAAATTTGAAACTAAAATAGAGCAGTAAAATTGAAAATAGGGAGACAAAAATTGAATAGATAGTAATAAGAAATATGATAATTTATATTTTTTAAGGAAAAAGAAACATAAAAGGAAAATGAAGAAAAGGTTGAGAAACTGCCCTCCTTCTAGCGCCAAAAAGGTGTTGATGCGTAAATTTTGGACACGCCGCCAACACTTGTGAAAACTCGTTTTAGGAGACTATCGCTTAGGGCGCCTCCCGTATGGGTACGGAAACCCGAGAATAGTCTCAGCTGGAAAGGGCAATGTGATGAAACAATAATAACAATATTTTAAAACAAAATATCAAAACAAAAGCTTAAATTTGATTTAATATTTAAAGACTTCAATTTAATTTAATATTGTGGAAACTTAAAATAGTTTGTGCAATGTATAAAATAATAAATAATTGTCGTCCTAGGCGTAGCAGCAGGGCAAGGATCTGCGTGTTGCTGCTGGGTAGGGTCTATGTGCAGCCGTGGGAAGAAGACTGTGAGCTTCCGCCGCCATGGGAAATGCGAGCGCGTGTGCTGCTGCTGCCGTGGATGTGGGAGAAATCAGCCTGAGCGCAGCCGCTATTGTGGCCATGTCCGTGACCACGAAAAGGCAGAGGATGCGCAGATCTGAGAGCGCGTGAAACTGTTCACGTAGGCAGGAGTGGAAGCGAGGGTTCAGTGAGAGGAGGGGCTAGAGCAGGCGCGGGGTGGTCAGATCTGAGGCAGAAGATCGGCGGATCTGTCGTTGCTGTTGCGGCTATGGCCGCGGTCGCAGGAAAAGAAACAGAGGGCATGCAGATCCCACCACGGGTGGAGCAGACTGTGTAGGCGCGGGCTGCAGTGAAGGCGGATGGACTGCGCGGGTGAAAGAACAGTGGCTGCGGAGGCAGACAGAGAGACGTCGCGGTTTCTCGTCCAGCAAGGAAGGTGAAGGATGCGCAGCGGTGGCGGTGAGGAAACCAGCGACGTCCGAACAGGTGGCGATGCGGGCGGCGGCCGAACAGGTGGCGATGCGGGCGGCGGCCGAACAGGTGGCGACGTGGGCGTCGGTCGAACGGGTGGCAACGCANATGCGGGCGGCGGCCGAACAGGTGGCGACGTGGGCGTCGGTCGAACAGGTGGCAACGCGGGCGTCGGTGAGGAAGGCAGGAAAACTCAGCGGAGAACTGAAACCTCGTCCCTAAACCCCTGGAAACCTGCCACCCGAATCTGCCGTCAAGGAAAATCGGTACAGGGCCAGATCTGCTCCGCAGGCCGGAACTGGTGTGAGCAGGACCCGATCTGCTCCGTAGAGAAGTCTCCCAAGAAAAACCCCCTGGTGTAGCGTGCTCCCCCTCCCTTTTTATAGCGGCGGAGGAAGAAGAGAAGGAGAAAACCTAACCCTAAATTGCTGGCCACCTTTTCCACATAAACCACCTAAAAATAAAACACAAGAGATTAAGCCTTAAATTTATGTTTTATTTTATTTTTAAAAGGCGCATTGGTCGGTCCTCATTCCTTTGATTTTTATTTTTAATTTTAAGGGGTGGGTGATGTCCAGTTGCTCATGATTTATGTATTAATTTAACCCGGATTCCTTCTCTAATTTAAAATTATCATTTCCTGGTTTTAAATGAAAATTTTATTGCATCGATGGACCCTCTGAATCTACTATACACTTAAATAAGGACATGTACCTGTTGATCAAGGCCCTATGCCTAGCATGGGTGAGGTTGGCCTCAACAATGAGTAGTCACATAATAAATAAGGAACACATGGAATGCATCTTGCCCTTGATATGCACAACCTGCCCTTTTCTCCAAGAAATGGAATTCATTTTTTAAGAGAGTTGAATTCATCTTTCACTTGCAATTCTAAGAAAATGTCAACGTAGGTGAAATTGTATGATAACATCCTGATACATTTTGCTTTTGGCAGTGTTGTCAAGAGATCACCTAGGTCCTACTGCAGAATAGCCCTAATCACCGAGTTTTTAACATGGCCACCATCACTCAGTTGTCCATTGACCCACTTGATGCAATGAAAAAAGATGGCAAACCCTAAAAATGTGAAGCTCCCAAAATAGTGATTTTTTAATAACTGCTAATGGATGTCATTGGTTTTATTTTTTCAAAGGCTTTTATAAAAGTGCTGGTGTATTTTTCTTATTTTTGCTGGGAGGGTTTCATTTTTCAACCTTTGGTCTCTTCAAACTTGCGTAAAAATGGTGTGAACATTTTCCTTATTCATCCTCAAGGCACAGGATGCTAATGCAGTACGTAAAGGGAGATTAGCGGCAAAAGCAGAGGAAAGTCAACTGGGAGGGACATGGGGAGTCGTGGCCGGGCCAATTATGGTTGCACTAGTGTAGCCTACACAGCATTACATTATTATTACAATACAATATAATTACAATTTAGTCGACGGATCTCATCTATCCATGCACGACGTGGACGCGGCATGAATATTGCGTTTGCACGAAACCTTTCTTGGGTCGGCACTTTAATTTGCAAGGCATTGGTGTGCTTGTCGGCTGGCTGGCTCTTACTCGACGTCAAAAATGCCGACAAGAAAGAAAGAAAAACAAACAAACAAAGGAATGCTGGCTATCCAAGAAGCATGGCGCATGCACTTATGATTTCCTGCATGTCATGCATGCATGCAAGTCGCTCGCAGGTGGCCAACGAGCAGGAGAAGGAGAAGGAGAAGCAGAAGGAGAAGGAATATATAAATAGGAATAGGATTAAGATGGCGGGAGAGGGTTAAATGCATTGTATCTAATGAATGAATGAATGAATATGTGTGTTTGATTAGGTTACAAAAATTTGTGGCATATGCCTTGTATAGAAGCTGGGCTATGCAGATATTGCATATCGGCGTACGTCGTTGTTTTAATTACATTTGAAATGGGATGCATGATAATCGCGTATATCTTTTATTTTTAAGTGAATAGGCTAGCTACAGTGCACCCAGACGGACATTGTTTCTGTTTTTTTAATTAATTGGAAAGTGGATGATTACGTTTGGTGTATCAGCAGCCCACCATGATGCTGGTGCTGCTGCTCTTCCTTTAGCTTTTTGGGTTTCAGTGCTGGCACGTCAAATATTGTGCCAAGAATGTGCTGCTTCAGTCTTTGTTGAGCTACCAGAAGCGTGAGTGCGTGACACTGAAGACTTGGGCCATCCACTGCCTCTTGCTGTCCTCCTCAAAGTGAAGTGACTGACCAGTTCAATTCAACGCCAAGAATATGAAATCAAGGTTTCTCATCCCATGATCTCGATATACCTTCTACCCATCATCATCATCATCTCATTCTTATCTTAACATTGTTTCAAATAAAATGGACTTATCTTTATCTTTAGTCTTTACTCATTCATCTTTGCGTTTAGCTCATTCTTGTATTTACCATTTCTTTAATTCATCTTTATTTGATTTTCCAATTTTTTTTATCTTACTTTCTTTTAATTTGTCAACCTCCCATAGTTGATATGTAGATTTTTAGAGATGTAAGAAGATTTGAAACAAGTTTTTATTTTTTGATGTATCCAGGCCACCAAAACCCCTCCAATACCAAAAATAGTGAAGAGACTTTTCCAACCATGTTGGCTTTATCCATCTACATGAGTCTCATGGGAACAATGTTGGAATTTTGTGATCTACATTGGAATTGATGCGGCAATGTTGGAGGTGTTTGAAGAATGAAATCTCCATTCATTCCAATGCTGGCTTCATGAGAAAATAGAAATTCTCACAATTGCTGTAGGTAGTTCAACATAGTGAAGGCTGTATCCCCACAAAAATCCATGAAAATGCCAAATTTGATAGTTCCCAAGGTCTTTTCAACATTCCCAAGTCTAGATATAGACATTACATGACTTTTTCCACATGGAAAGTGATGCTACAACAACTTATGAGGCATTTTTAGTCCCAAAAGTCCAAGTATGCAAGATTACATCTTATGGGCTACAAACCTCACATTTTATAATAAAAACCTAGCCTTAAGTGTAGGGGTGAAGGTTATAATACCAAAGGAAGTATGCATTTCCTTAGTGATGTTTCAACCACAAACATTAAATCATGAAGTTTGAATCCTAGGAAGGATGGAGGGAGTCAAAGGTAATAAGAATATAAAAATAACAATCAATGACAAAGACTCCCTCAATGTCATGGAGCAGTTAAAACTCTCTTTAAAGCAAAAGAATACCTCCTTGAGCTTATATGACAGTGTTAACCTTATTTGGTCACCATGAAGCATTAGTGAGGATGTTGACTTCACTTCTCATTAGTGAGAACATTTCTGCTAGCAAAGAATCCAGTCACGTGATAATGGTACCACCTTTGCCTAGAGAAGAAGTGAAGTCAACTACCCTAGTGTATCAAGATAGTGAGGTAAAGAACAATCCCCAGGATAGCGAGATAATGAAGGATCCTCTCTTTATAACCATAAGAGTTGGATAGTATAAAATAGATAGGGTACACATTGATGATGGGGTAGCAACCAATGTTAAGCCTTTTACCATTGTTGAGTAGCTAGTCTTGGTAAAGCACATGCAAAGTAATCCTACTTTTGCTATCAAATCCTTTAATGGATCATGGGTAGCAGTGAACTATTCTATCTCTTTAGACTTCATAGTTGGGGAACAATTCCCCACATCTACCAACTTATTGGTGGTGGAAGGAACACCAAAATTCAATCTACCTGGTGGCCCTAGTTAGCTCAATTATGAGTAGTTTCCTCTCCCATCCACCAAGAAATTCACTTGCCTTACAAGAGAGGTGAAATAATCATACATGGTGATCATGCAGTCCTTTTGGTAGTTAATAAAGTTGATGTGGAACAAAGGTCCAAAGTGGAGTTTCAAGAAGAAACTCCTACTATTAAGAGTGAAGTCGAGAAGTCCAATGGAGTAGACCAAGCCAAGACCAAATGTAACCAATCCATGAATATATTATGGGAAGAGCTCCCATTTAATGTTGTCAACAAGGGAAATAGGGAGTATAGGATTATGCAATAGAGGTCATATACTTTTTCTAATCTTTCAAAGATGAAAAAATAGTTGCATGATTGAGTACATCTTCTACTTGATGAATCCTATGTTAATACCAAGTGGCCTTTTCTTTTTATGTTTATTTCATAGCCTAGTTTTAACCTTTTCTTTGCATGTGTCATTTTGTTTCATCATGCTTTACATTGTCTTAGCCTTATTATAACTACTTAGCCTTGTACACATTTGAATAACATTTTTAATTTATGCTCTTTCATGATTTTTCTTTTATGCTTTTCTTTAAAAACATGAAAATACCATAAAATTTTTAAAATGTAAAAAATATATAACAATTCTTAAAACATAAAAACTCATAAAAATTATCCATGGCTTGCCAAGGCCTTAAATTGGCAATGCATCATAGCCTTTTGTCTCGCCAAGTTATAGCCCATTACACCATATTTTACACTTTGTTTTGCTTGATTACTTTATGTTTGCTTTTTACTACAAATTTTTTCTTTATAGCCTTACACTTTAAGCACATAGCCTTTCTTATACAAATAAAACATAGAATACAAAAATATATTAAAATAAAAAATATATGAATATGTAATGTTAAAATACTATAGCGAAAGTGTCCATGTCCAACGGCCATAGTTACATAGTGTGATGAAAAATTAAGCATGATAACAAAAATAAATAAAAGTTCAATAGTCATAGTTGCACTGTGTAATAATAAAATAAATAATAATAAACTATCTCATAGTCCCCAATGACTATGAATAACCAATAAAAATAACATCAACACCATAACTGAAATAACCAAAAATGTGATAAGACTAGTATGCCTAAGGTAAAACTAGAGGAGGAGGAGCACCATCATCATGATGACCACTAGGGTCATTACCATCACTTGATGCCTACATCATAAAAAAATCATAAAACAAAACATAAAACAAAAATGTATTAGTAACAATTATAGCCAAAACATAACCATAAAGAACAAAATAAAACAAAAGGTAAACCAAACTAAAAAAATTGTTAAAAATAAAAAGTCTAAAACAAACCTCTCAAGACTCTGGAGCAAGGTCCTCTTGGGGAAAGCTCAAAAAACTAGCCTCTAAATGGTGAAGCATTTTCTCTTTACTCATATTAGCCTAGTCTATTTCTCTAAGGTTTACACTTGTTAAGATGTTTCTTCACTCAACATCTATCCACTCAAGAGGTTCTTGGGAAAAGGAGGTAGTAGTAGCCTCTTGGAAAGTGGTAGTGATCTAAAGATTAGGGGAATTAGACACTACCAGAGAGCCTTTGAATAGCTTGAAAGCATCCTTTGCTTTTATTTCCTACACAAACATTCAAGCTTTCAAGTCTTCATAGTCTCTTCCTGTAGCTACTTGAGGTGGCTTTCCTTTATTTCCTTGTATTGTCACTTGTGCTCCTTCTGTTTCTTGTCCCACTCAAGAATCCAAGCATAGTAATCCCTCTAGTATTTAATCTCCTACACTAATAAATCCATTTGTATGTCTTTTTCAGCATTGCGCCTTGCTAGAGAAACCTTGCCATGGATGGCACTCTAGTAGCATGACTAGTCAATTTCCTTAGTGCACAAGGAGTCTCTAATGGCTACACAAGCCTCTAAAAACTTCTTACAATCTCTAAGTTCTCTAATTTTAGCTATTTACTACTTGTTTTCTTTTTCCAAGGCCACAACTTTCTCCCATAGGAATTCACTAGAGTGTTGGCATTTGTGAGAAGTCCTAGCACATGAGAGGGCATATTCAGTGGCACCCTCATACAACCTTCATGGAAAATTTTCCATATTAGATGGTAGTGTGGACAACTCATTAAGTTCAATATCATGCTGAAGATCCCATCTAACCTTAGAAATTGCAATAAACCACAACACACACACACACACACACACACACACACACACACACACACATACACACACACACACACACACACACACGAAAATAGTAAGAAAGAAAAGTAACCAAGAACATTTTAAACTACTAAAACCATGTAGTCATAAAACATAGAAAGCCATGAAAATATAAAACAAAATTGATGAGCGGTGAGGTACCCCTACGCTCAACCATACGAATACGAGCATGCACGCATGATCTAGTCGAACTCTGCAGACGGACTAGTTGTGGCACCTAGATAGTTACATGTTAGTTGCAATTCACTATCTTCCCACCTGGACTAGTAATTACTTTGTCACTTATGATTTAGTCTAGCGTGAGGTGTATGATGTGATTCCTAACACTAAGCTATTCCTAAAGACAATAAAAATAATCTTTATTTAAGCTAATAAGCAATATGAAACAAAAGCTAAACTAGCCTACGTGCGATGAGCATCCATCCTTAATCATCTGTACACATCTTGAACTTCATGTACTATTTCTGGGATTACCAAGTGCTTATTACTCGAAACACTACGAGATACACTACTGGGTTACCAAGTAGTTGCACTTAAATGTTCATGATTACGATGTACTCATCCTACATTTAATAATAGAAATAGTAAATGATGATAAAAGAAATATCAACTAAGAAAACAATAAATAATCAATAATTAAACAATTAAAGACTAAGTGAAGATGAAGTAATCTTGATCAAAGGTTCCATCACACTTGAACAAAGGTTCCATACAATTACAAACATCACACTGCAAGCATGCATTGGTGAAAGAACTAAAACTAACTGAAAACTGACAAAGAGACTCTACTCTAAAACTTACCAACTAATTCCCTTCCTATGCACCTAAATGCTATATTTATAAGCCTTCATAGGAATCATGATATTGTGTATTTAATATCATTATCCAGGCTGTGATATCGTGTACCTAATATCAACGATCTAATATCGGGGCATGGAAAACCACAATTCATCATACCCCCACGATTGAATAGCAACTCACCCTTGAGTCAAATAATCAAAATGAGAACAAGTTCAATTGATTACATAGTGGATAGGTATGGGATTATTGACTAACTAGGAATTACTCATGCCATAGTGTGGAATTAAGCAAAATAAAATTGGGACATAGACACAAAATTACAAAAGACAAAATTATTAGAACTCATTTGGTTCTTGGCGACGGTGGTTCCTCCATGGGCCTCTTCCCCATATCTTGTGCTCTAGGCTTTGGGAATGGATGTCTATGGAGGAGTGCCTGAATATTTTCTTCTTCAGTTTGGCAATCCTGTGTCATCTATGCTAATGTTCCAATATTTGATGGAGTTGGCACCTCCCATGGGCATGGTAGTTGTGAAAACATTTGATTGGCCTTAATGTACCAAGCCACAAACAACTATCATTCCTCTTCATAGGCTCTAGCTTTGTCTTTGCATTCTTGGTAGTCCATGAGATGTCGAGCCAAAACTACCATGACATCTTTTTATCCTTGGTAGTTGGTCTTGACCACTGCTAATTCATAATTTTCTACCTCTAATCTTTGCAGTGTCTTCTTATGTTCAATAAATTTTACTTTATACTTAGCATAGGTGGTTGCTACCTATTTCTCCAATTCTATCCTTAGGCATCCTACTGTCAACATGGCCAAGTTGGCATACCATAGGTTTTTAACTCCATGTACTTAGTGAGATCTTGTATTTGCAGGTCCTAGCTCTTTAGTTCTACTTGGTGGGCAAAAGCATAAGTATCTAATATGCCCCGCCAGTCAGCGTTCTAGGCACTTAGAGTGTTAATGTGGGCTTTGGCCATATGGATTTCTTTCTTGATGATCTGCTTGTACATCCCCACCTAATCTTTGAAATGCTCTTTTAGCTTCTCATGTTGCTTAGCCTCATTCTGCCATGCACTTATTTCGATGGTTGTTTTCTGACGGATTGCACGTACTTCCTCCATTAAGAGGGTTCTATTTTCCCTGGCTAAGCAATTCATGTCCTAGTTACCTTTATTAACTGTTCTTACATTTGCTAAAAATTCTCCTCGAGAACATTCTTTTGTTTTTCTATTGTGTTCAACCAAAGGTTTTCAGTGGCAAGCTATTTATTTTCTTCTTGTAAGGCTCTGAGTGCTTTGGCATGTGCATACGTTTGAGCTTGTGCCTTTGAAGCATCCCAATCAACCTTTTGTTTTTCCCCCACCACTCTTTTATTCTCTTCTAGCAATTTATTTAGTTACTTCATCTAAAATAACTCTAGTTGTTTTACAGGGATGAATTGGGATGGATCCCGATGTGTAGCTTGTAGGGCAATGAACTACTCTTGGAGTCTTTTCAGCTCCTCCTTTGCATGCTTAGCCTTAACCTCTATCATGACTAGCTTCCTTTTTTTAGAGATGAGATCTGACTATGTTTCTGTGACATCTTGAGGGATGTTGAACAAGGATTTCATCACTTTTCTTGTCTGTAGTAACCAATCCAAAACATCCTCATGATTTTCAAGAGTTATTGAGGGATCGACCAAGGTTTGAGCATTGCATGCTCCTATAAAATCTACTAGTGGCACACCAGGGACATTGACCGATTCTTTAATGTGATTTGTGACCACTTCTGCTGCTCTTGTTGGATCCTGGTGTTGCATGACTACTACTATGGCACCTTCACTAGTTTCTAATTGCACTTGAAAAGATGTAGCATTTCTAAAGATCTTTTGTGACCAGTGTGATTTACCTCCTCCTATTTGGATGGAAACCTTACCTCGTGTGCAATCAATTGAGATTTTGGGCTATACGGCATCATCAATGATCTTGAAGAGATTTGCCTCATCATGGCTTCCCCAATTGACTGATTCAACGATGGCCCTGAGATGGCTCATTGATGGTTGATAGTCCTACAGCGGTGGTGGCAATTGGTCTTGCTAGCCTGTGGGTTGTATGTTGGGCTTTGCTTCCTATTGGTAACTGGGCCTTGTGTTTGGAATTTGGCTAGGCCCTGTAGTTTGAGGTGCAGTGGGCCCAACCATCTACTCTTGCTCAAGCTCCAGTGTCTCACTAGCATTTTTACTTGGTGTTGGTGGCTTCAGTAATTTAGCAAATGAGGGATTTTGAGCCTTTTTGGGGATGTCATTGGTGTACCCCAGAATTCTAGCATGTTGGCACAACTTCTTGATTAGGCAAGGAAAAGGCAATGTAAACTTCCCTATCTTACATTCTTCAAACTCCCTAAAAATCTTTGTGAGATATAGATGGGGTAGGTTGGCGTCAACCTTGTCCATCAAGATGGCACTTCCTCTAGCTACATAGGTGGAGATCCTATTTAATATTTTTGTTGGAAAATTATGATATGTGCTAATTTTAAAATAGATTCTCTCTTCAAGTGTGAGCTCTCCATATGTTCTATCCTCCTTTCCATACGTCCTTTTCAACCATATTTTTCATACATCAGCATCAGAGTGAGTGGATAGGTGAGTGACCTTGGGCCCTATGTTCAGAAGGTTCAAAACTTTCAAAATGGCCTGGTCAAGAAGTCAACAGAAATTCCACCAATATCAGTGGTAGTGCCTTCTTCCTTATTGTGCCAAAATTGGTATGTCTCCCCTAGGTACCAATCACCACTCTATGAGAGAATAGGCCACAATGGAGATGCTTTAAGTTGATCTCTGATGGACTTAGGGGAAAATTTAGTAAAAGGTCCAAAATTAAGTTCCACAATCACAGTTGCTAATGTAGACCTTTCACAAATTTCCTGAACACATTCTGGAGATAACATGAGATGTTGTCCCTGTTCAGGTGCCTTGCCTTCTCTACCTTTGGCATTCCCCAATTGTGTAGTAACGGGAGGTTCTTGATGAATGCTGAATGATTGTGCCTCTTGTTCTACATGTTCTTTAGGAGGCGCTTGGCCTCTACCTGAAACACCACAAAATTCGGAGCTTAGTACTTATCCGACATCGAGTAGGTCCGTGCAACCTAGGAGATCGCAACACTTGGTTTTCACTAAGTACATTTTGCCAGCGTATACGCCCAGCGTATACGCCCAGTGTATACGCCCAAGTTCACATCGACAACGTATACGCCGAGCGTATACGCCTAGCCCTCACAGCGTACACGTCCAGCGTATACGCCCGGCACTACAGCGTATACACCCGAATCCCCAGCGTATACGCCCAGGCACTTCAGATGCACACGCTCGACGACCAGATCTCCAATGACAGCATGAAGATAACACCAAAGAGCAAGGATTGAAGCAAGTGGACGTCCATCAGCGTATACGCCCAGCATCGTCAGCGTATACGCCCAGCGTATACGCCAGCATACAGCATCTCCACCCAAATTCACACGTCCGCCTCACACGGCGTATACGCCCAGCATATACGCCCAACATATACTCCTGACACTTGTAATATTGTACATTTGTGAATCGTGCACCCAGTCAACATGCCACGTGTCACCCAACCTGAGTTTAGCGTAAAAAACCTGTATAAAAACCCCCATCTCCCATTTTTAAAGGGTCGGTTGGCAAAATCTTGGAGCACACCAGAGAATATTTACGCTGCGCACAAGAGCTGAAACTTCCTTACGCCCTGTACGCTGCAGATAGTCTCTACGCTCCGCCTGCCCTGCGAACCAGAGTCATCCCTGTATACGCCGGGGCTTTTCGTCCGCCTTGTGTTCCCACACGACTGCGTTAGACTGGTGCACTGTACTTTGACTTTGCAATACTATTGTTTACGCTTACTGCATCAGTTCTTTTACAGTTTTACGTCAATTTGGCCCGCGCACCGTTTACGCCTGTTTACGTTTACGCTCTGTTTGCATCCATCTACGCTTTACGCTATTTTTGCTTCGTTTACGCCTGCACGCCGTTTACGCATAACCCAGCGTATTAGCATTTGTGTACGCGCGGGGAAATCCTTGTCTGATCCGCATGCGGACCACCCAAGGTACTCTGCCTCCGCTACATTCCAGCACGCCCTCAGGCATAGGCAGGGTCTTCTGTACGCGTCCTGTGATCCCGCGGCCTCTGTTTTTCCTTCTAGTCGGAGACCGACGATTTCAGGCGGTATAGAAATTGGTGTTAGAAGGAGGGCCTTAAAACCCTTACCTGCAACTCCCAACGTATACGTTGTTAAGTGTCTACGCCCCTAATTGTACGCCGCCCTAACTTTCCCAACGTTTACGCTGTCCGATTTTGAAACCTACCTCGTAACTGCCCAGCGTCTACGCTACACAGTGTTCACGCTCTCAAACACCACCGCTTTGTTTATGCTCATCTGTTTCCCGCTCTACTGATTACGCTGTGACTTCTTTTACAAGCCTGTCGTTTACGCTGAGCTTGTTTTCACGCTTTGAACTATTTTACGCTTTGTACTGTTTTACGCTTTGTACCGTTTTACGCTTCGTACTGTACGCTTTGTACCGTTTACGCTTTGTACTGTTTTACGCTTTGTACTGTTTTACACTTTGTATCGTTTTACGCTTCGTACTATATGCTTTGTACTATTTTACGCTGCCTGTTTTACGCTTCCCGTCACTTTGTTTACGCTTCCCCTGTTTACGCTTCCCTGTTTTACCCCGCAACCCATCTCACGCGTACGCTTCCCAGCGTCTATGCTGTATACGCTGTACACACTGTATACGCTGCCCCTATACGCCGTCCACTAGGCGTATACACTGCCCGTTCCTCAAGACATCAACTTGGTATTTCCAGACTTATCCATATTCGTAACGTAGCATCATGAACCCTGCAAACAACACCGCTCTCACCGCTCAGACCACCGCCATGGACATCATAGCTGTCCAACAGGCTGTCGCGCGACACCCAAGAATGCAACCCACAACGGGGCCTCGCTGATCCCTAAGGCTGTAAGGAAGAGACCCAGCCTCTCACACCATAACCCAGGATCAGTACAACTTTATCTGTATTAAGATACAAGCTGACCTGGCCGTTGATCAAGCTGAACTGGAGGTGAAGAGGCAGTTCGAGCTGTATTACAGGGGGGGACGAGAGTTCATCCCAACCTCATACGATGTAATTCCCGTTCCTGAACAATACTCGGAACTCGTCACACAACTCCTCCTCCAAAGGAACAATTCATTGGATTAGCCCGCACTGGAGCCCCAACCAGAGGATGAGGATGAGTTTGCCGCTCAATCCGAGCAAGGGGAGTCATTCCATACCTTAAGTCCTCAAGCACAAGTCAACCCTTTTTTCCATCCCGGCACAGGGGAACTTATGTCCTTACCACACCTTAGATTCATCCAGGCTCAACAGCTACCGCTGGAAACAGCAGCATTAGTCCACGTCCCTCTTTCGAGCGACCCCCAACCCAACACCTTCCCACTCACACTCATCCCTACGGCCGCGGCGGGCCCATTCTCACAAGTACAACCACCTATCGATAACATGGGAGCAACACTCCCACCAAGGGTGATAGGGATGCCACACGTGATTCCGGCATCCACATCTGCCCACTTCATACCACACCTCCAAGCACACACAGCTCCCCAAACAGCCGTAGCCCAACAGGGAGTCCTCGCTCACAATGTGGCAGGGCAATGGCCGGCAAGGGGAGCGCCATCGTACCAAGCCCCCCATCACCATGCGCCACCTCACGCAATCCCACTAGCCAATGTCCCCCAAGCACCACCCCAGCTGCAGCAACAACAGCCACAACATTTTCCCTACCACGTGCCACCCGTAGCGCTACCCACTGTAACCTTCCCACAAACACAAGCACCCGCACAGCTTTCAGCCCTTCAGCCTCATATGCAACAATCTAACTTGTATGGTATATTGCAACCCCAAGCCGTCGTATCACCGAGCGCCCAAGACTGGGCGGATGCTATGAAAATAATGCAAGAGCTTATTGAAGAGGTGAAACGCCTTAAAACGGCCGCTGAGGGAAAGCTGAAGGTAGTGGATTTCTACAACGATGACCCTATCAGCTCCTCTGTGCCTCCTCTGACCCTGCCCAAAGGTGTCCCCCTACCAACGCTAACTAAATACAACGGGGAAACAGATCCCAACGCCCATCTCATAACATTCAGATTAGAGTGCGTGCTGGTCCAGGCTTGGCCCCACGCCATCCTTCGAGTATTCCCCATGTCCCTTGCGGGAAGGGCACTCGACTGGTACCGAGCCTTGCCCAGGAACTCTATCCTTTCTTTGGATGATCTTTTACGCCAGTTTGTGACCCGGTTCAAGTACAACTTAAAACCCGAGGCCACGCTGGATAGCCTCATGCAGATCAAGCAAGCACCGCTTGAACCGGTGTAGAAGTTTATTCAGAGATGGAGTGCGGCTCTCAATGAGCTACATGAACCGATCTCTCCAACCTATCTGCTTACAATACTGAAAGCGGCGGTAAATGATTTTTTGAAGTCCAAACTGTATTACCTTAACGTGCGCGACCTTAATGAGGCATTTGAATAAATCAAGAACATAGAGCAGGTGGCTCAAAACAGGCACGACCCTGCATACTTGGCCTTAAGAAACCAACACACTAAAAAGGACAAAGAGAAGGCCAAGACAACTATAGCCGCAATAGCGGGAGCACAACAAACAAACACCACACATCAACACAAACCACCTGTACCCCCCACTAACTACTATCAGCCCGCTCCTACAGCAGCCCCAGAGTCATCATCACAGAACCCGACGAACCGTACGCATAACTTCGAGAGGAAAGAACCCTCTCAGTACACGCCTTTACTGATGAAGCCATCCCAGCTCTTTGATCAACTCTTAAAGGCTGGATTGATGCAACACAAGCAATTGTCCCCAGCGGCTATTCAAAGACATGACCGATTCTGTCAACTCGTACAAAACCCAAGCCTGGCAAAACCAGATGAGCCACCCGTGCCCAAAGGATTCAGGATGGATCGCTTCTACGACTACCATCAACGCAACGGGCATGGAACGGATTACTGCTTTACCCTGAAGCAGGACATCCAGAGGATGATTGATGATGGCAAGATCACTTTTGACGGGGCTAACCCCATCCAACAGCAAAATCAGACTATGGGGGTGTATAAAGATCCCCTGAATGCTGAAGGGGCACCGTACGTAATTACTTCAATCTATTGTGATGATGACTCCAGCACACCCCGCATTAACACCATCTACCCCGAAAATAAATAGGAAACACTTGACAAACCGTTCGTAGTCCAGATCCCTCCCGCTGAGTCGGCACCCGTCTCTCAACCATCCCATGCCCCGCAGCAGCCATACGTAGTCCGAGTGCCCCCCACCGTACCCACTCCCAACACTATGATGCGCCAAAAACCATACGTGGTGCGCATCCCTCTAGTCAATCCCGCGGATGCATCAACCCCTCATGCTAGACCTACCCCCTTCGTAGTCCAAATACCATCTGCCGTTGCAACAACGGAGGTCCAACCTCCACCCAGACCAACCCCGTGCGTCATCAGGATAGCTGGACAGACTCCTTCCCAATCATATCCGACCGTCCACTCGCAACCTCGACTAGCTCCATACGTCGTAAAGGTCCCAGAACAACCCAGGCCCCCAAACCAGCTCCACCTCCACAATGAGAACGCTTAGCCGATAAGCTTACCAGGGAACGATTGGAGAAAGAGCGCCAACGGTTAGCTCTGGGGCCACCCAAATCAACTCCACTGAACTCCATGCCTATGTCATCATCCAGCGATCCACCAAACACAGACAACAACAGTGAATCATCCAAAACACAAGAACCGCATAACACAAAGAGTCCTAGCAAGAAAGATAAACCACCAAAACATGAAATAAAATTCCTGGGCCCAATGGACCCAATCACTATTGACAAAAACACTCCTAATAGCAGCAATTTCGCAAAGGCCTTAACGCAAGTCACACAAGCCTTGAAACAAAAGAACACATCCCTAAGCTTGTATGACTTGGTACTAACGTCCCAGACTCATCGCAAAGCTCTAGTACGCATGCTAACATCGATCCTGGTTAGTAAGGACTTGCCCCCAAGCGAACCGGCCATTCATGCGGTGATGTACCCCTCTCACGAGGTCGGTCCTAAGCCCTTGAGCTTCCACGATGAGAACATCAAAGTGGACAAAAAGACAGGTGAGACAACAACGATCCCTATGTTTATAACTATACATGTAAACCTGTTTAAAATACATATGGTACATGTAGATGACGGGGCAGCTACCAACATCGTGCCGTATCCCATCATCGAACAATTGGGGCTCACCGACTTGATCAAACCTACCACGACGACGTGCTTAAGGTCCTTCAGCGGGTTACGCGTACTAGTCAAGGGCACCATAACCTTAGACTTCGTAGCGGGAGACCAGTTCCCCACATCCGCTGATTTTCTCGTTGTCGATGAAATGCCAGGTTTCAACCTAATATTAGGAAGACCCTGGTTAGCCCAACTGAGAGCCGTTTCCTCTCCTATACATCAGGAGATTCACCTACCCTATGAGGGTGGTGAAATCGTCATACATGGGGAAGCTTTTACTCCCATTATTTCATCTCACACAGACAGCGAACAAGGCTCCGAAGTTGAACTCGACAAACCTGGTCAAAAGGACTCAAACAAAAGGAAACTGGTGGGTAGTAAACCTTCCAACACGGGACAAGAGCCTGAAACCGAAAAATTGCGTCTAACACTGTACACGCGTCGCCTCATGACAAAACTAACACGGAAACAACGACCGGTATCGAAGCACCCAAAAATACCGAAACTGAAAACACTCAAACAGACGTCTCCTGGACTGAATTGCCATTCAATGTGATCAGCGAGGGAGATGGGGAATACAAAATCGTGTCGGTCAATACACCCCTTGACATAAAAATCAAGAAAATCAAAAAACAACTAAAATGAACCCCTTCGTCCGCAACGACGTTAAACTATAACTAGTCTGAAATGACATTAAACTACGATAAAACCCAAAAACACAAAGAAACAATAATAAATAGTAGAAAATAAATAAATTACAACACTCCCTGTCCGAAAAGACGTTAAACTATCATGTCCGCAATGACATAAAACTAGCCACGATCAGAAATGGTCGGTCCACTATGAAACATCCACTTTCCCTAGAAAATCACTTGTTTACAATGGGACCCGAAATGGCCTTAAACTACGCATGGAGGCCCGAAATGGCCTCAAACTAGTGCGTACCTTGTTTTCCTTTTACACATCGTCTATCTTCAATGTGTCATCTTTAAAACAGAAAAGCAAACCCAAAAACATTTTAATGTCGTATCGTATGTGCAAACAACTTAAAATCAACAAAAAATATTTATTTATGCAATGTTGTACAAATAATGCCTATTTTTCTCAGCATTTCTCAGTTACAATGCCTGTATCAATTGAATCAGCAAAAACCACTACAAAAAAAACTAACTACAAAAGCACTAAGCATCCGTGACAGGAGGATCATCTCCCTTAGAACCACCAGCGTCAGGAGCCCCCTCTCCACTAGGGCCAGCCTCGTGTGTATCATCACCACCTTCATGCTGAAAACACCAAAAATCAACAACCAACATAAAAGTGAGTAGATGTTAAAACTTTAAACCTTGTCCAATAAGTTAACTTCGTAAAGGCAAAAACGCTTACCATAGGGGATCCCCCTAAGCCAAACTCCAGCCGACGAAGGATTTCCTCCTCTGGGACGCTAGCTCAATCTGTCCCACCCAGGCCTAGGTCAATGTTTGCCAAAGCCTTGCCTTTGTCGACCGCTGACCAGGTAGGACATTTCAGAGGAAATTCACCTACCGACACTTCCCCAGAAGTAGTTGTGATGACCCTCTTAGGCGATTCGATTTCTACAATAGTATTTTGGGCAAAGGTATCAAAGGCGGAACGCAAACCCAAACCTTCCACAAACATCTCCAGCTGCCGCTTTTCAATGGACACTTCTTTTAGTGACTTCTTATACTAATGTTTATGGTTCTTCTCATCCTGACCCCACTTGTGAACCTTGGAAGCGAAAGCCTTCCAATCTTGACACTTGAGGTTCAGGAGATCAACTTGAGCTTTGCATTCTGCTATTCTACGAGTCAGTGATGCATGACAGTTCAAAAGGTTCCAATACCTCGTGTATGTAATCTCTGAGGTTCACCAAGAACGATCTCCACTCAGTCTAGCAGCGGCGAACTCGTATCGAGCCTTGAAATCGTCACGCTCCTCTGATACTTCAGAGAATGCCTTTTCCTTTGCTTGTACTTGTAACCACAATTGTTCAACAGAACGCCTACAAGTCCACAACGACTTGGCATTGTGCACAAGGCTGTCTGCAACGCCTTCATAAATAGGCCTTGGCACCTGTTCCACTTCTTGGGAGAGTGTAGTGAGGCTTTCCATGCTGATGCCCTCAGAGGGATCCCATCTTAGTTTAGCGCCTGCCCACGCAGAAAATACGAATGTTAGAACTTTACAAATAAGACAGGAAGCTCCTAATCATTAAACAAGTCATACCTATATCAGGATGGACTTCTTGGAGATGCTTAATAACTTCTTTTGCGATTCCATCCACAAAATCTGACTTACTTGGCATCTCTGACCAAATAAGTGGTTGACGCGTACGAGAAGAACTAACCTCAGTGGTCCTCTCAGGGGGAATCGTCTTCATGGGGACGTCCAACCGTACCGTCCTAGTATCGCTGCCTTCATCTTATCTAAAAACACGAAAATAGATAAAAAAACATAGCAGCCACAATTAATTCAAAAAATGATAAAAAACAAACACAGACATACCCTGATCCTTGTCACCATCCGGGGGGTCACCCAAATCCAAGTCACCCTTGAGGAAGCTACTAAACATCTGGTTCATAGCGTCTAGGTCATCTAAAGGTGCAGTGTCAGCAGTCCTCTCCGTTACTAGCTCTGTTTCCCTGCCTTGGCTCTTCTCCAGGCTTTCCCCCTCATTTNTCTGGTTCATAGCGTCTAGGTCATCTAAAGGTGCAGTGTCAGCAGTCCTCTCCGTTACTAGCTCTGTTTCCCTGCCTTGGCTCTTCTCCCGGCTTTCCCCCTCATTTTTCTTCTCTGTGTGCATATCCTCCTCCTCTCTGATGGTCTCTAAAGCCTGCTTCCTCACTTCATCAAATCAAAAACAACAACGTAAGCAATTGAAGCAAGGGTTACACATAAACGAAAATGATAAAATGATAAGTAGATGGGCTTCGTTCACCTGGTATCTTGAAGCGTATTTTCTTTACGCGTGGCTGGTTTATCTCGGCGACTTGTTCTTTGGGGCGTTTGGGTCTCTTCAATTTCGATTTGGCTTTGCCAACAGTTTCCTTGATTACCCACTCTGCCCATCTGGCGGTTAAAGGTACATCCGCTGGCTCCACCCCCAGACTGTCCCGTGTATGGATGGAACCACTAGATGATCCCCTTGTGGTAATAGACATGGACTCATCGATACCTTCTGGGGCATCCTGCGACTTGGCAGTCACGTACAAGTGCTTGACCCACGGGCGGGATAGTTGACCCCGATCCCGTAGGAAAAACTTGTTGTTCACACGCAGCACAAGGAACTCGGCAAAACGGCGAAGATAGTCGACGAAGAAGGCAAAAGTGAAGTGCAATTGTGCTTCGATATTCGTGCGCAACCACACAATCTCCTTATGCATGCTTGCCAACAAAAACTGAGCCCAATTGTACCACATCCAAGTTTCCAAAATAGTCCCCATGATGCGTACCGCCTCCACCCCAAAACTCCGCACCTGAGAAAGAGTTTTGGGAAACACCCATGCTCGAAACAGGGGATGCAGTTTGTTCACCTCAACAACCTTTGCCTTCCCTTGCATTGAGAACCCCTTGGTGCTTTTCGTCACACCAAGCCAAGACTCTAGTTCACGGATCGTTTGGAGCTCTTTGTGAGACCTGTCCAACACTATGGGTAGGCCATCTGCCGGCATGCCAAATAAGTTAGAAAAGAATACAGGCGATAGATGAAACACCACCTTGACACCCTTAATCCGAGTGCTGTACTGAGAGACAGACTCATTGAAAGAGTCCACGATCCCTATCATTTTCCCAATTGAGACATTAGGGCTTGGCGTCATGAAAAGCTCTAGGAGGCCTGCATCATCCAGGCAACGAGTGAGGGAAGGCGGAGCACGCTTACGTAGCCACTTCTGCGCCTTCTCCACCCCCTGAACTTCATGGACAAAGTCGTCTCAGTTCGTCCCGTTGTCACGGGATCCCCACTGGAAGGCACATCAACTGTTAAAGCAAGTTAAAACGATCACATCAACCTCCTGACCCCAAAACAGTTAAACGAATCCACTAATGCATGTAATAAATGCCACTACTCACCGTTAGTGGTGGATTTCGAGGTACTGCTAAAACTATGAGGGAAGACCGGTCCCTCATTTGTCCAGTCCTCATGCAGCCATCTACGGGCTTTGCACATCGCAAAGGCTCTAAAAAATTGCTCATGGAAGCGGACCATCGAACCCTTTGTCTGAGCTAGTACGGCCCCACGAAGAGTGGGAGCCATCATAAAGGCCTCTAGAGCTATGCGAGCAATCAGAGTCCCATCTGGGTTAGTCTTTGGCTTGCAAATAAACGCATGTTAAAACAAAAACTAACATCAAATGATGATCGATGAAGCGAGAAAGTCAAATGGTCTTACCTGGTTATTCTGTACACTATGCCAGGAGGATTTTGAAACAGGGTGTGCGCGCGGGCAGCTATAAACAAAGTGTTATTAATATAATCCAACCCTGGTGGCAACAGCTCCCACACACGCGCTAACGGACGTGTTGGCTTGGGCCCGTGAGTATTACCATCTTCATCAACAAACGGGCCGTCGTCAATGTCTTCCATGAAGACCACAATGCGCTCTGTGGCTCCCGGAAATAATGCATCAACTACACTGCGCGCAGTCACCTCATCAAAAAATGACCACATAACCACCTCGAAGTTGGTTAACAGGAAGGCCAGAAATTCGCCAGCGCCTTCCCTGAACCAGACTCCCTTATTATCCACAGTTAGAGCTGGGGGAAGATCACCATCCTGAACGGGTCCAACCCACGTTAAAACCCCGACGAGCTCAACCACTATGAGGAAACGTTTGCTGTCCCTGCAACCAATTGCAATGAAATGAAAGTTTACATCATGACAAAAAAATCAAAAAATAAACTAACTATTCACGCCCAGCGTATACGCTGTACACAGCGTATACGCCCGCCAAACCACTTCGAAAAACACAACTTACGCCTAGCGTATACACTATACTCAGAGCGTATACGCCCGTGATGCACGCTCCAGTGTATACGCTGTACGAAGCATGTACGCCGAACAAAACAGCACGATTCGAATGTAGCGTATACGCTGAACTCAGCGTATACGCCGGGCGAACTGAACACTACATAAAAGTGCAACTTAAACCCAGCGTATATGCTACAAAACTCAGCGTTTATGCTGACGCCCGAATCCCCCACGCACAGCGTATACGCTGGAGAAACCCTCAGCGCATATGCTTGAACCCACCGTCAGTGTCAACAGACTACGCTAAAAGGTAATTAGCATGCCAGAGCTAGACGCGTACGGCGTATACGCTGAAAAAACCCTTGGCACATATGCCGACGTAAAACATGATTTACGCTAAGAAAATACGTCGAATAATAGACGCCAATAAAACGAATGACAGTTTACGCTGCGTAGTGACGCTGGCGTGCACACCAAAGAAACCCTCAAACCCTCTACGCTCGATCGTTTACGCCAAGAAACATAAACAATAACAGAGACAGAGATCAAGGCTTACCTGTGGGGCGTCACGGGCCACTCCGACATCTTCGGCCTAGGTAGGCCCTACAGTATCACCTCTGTCTCTTTGGCGAAGGTTAGGTCAGAACCCTTCCTCTCCTGGCCTTCCACTTCCTTGCCCTTGCCCATCGCAAAGTGTTTACGCTCTGTCTAAGTGCACGCTGAGCGACTGTCTTCGGGTTTGGCGTCTACGCTGGGTTTAGTCTGGCGTCTACGCTCGGGTCTCTTGGCATCTACGCATAGGAAGTTCACGCTTACGCTCACACAGGTCGCACCATACGCTGTCACTGTTGAAAACAGAAAACAAATGGACCACTCATCCTGTATATAACGCACGCTGACACTGACGCCGCCGCCGCTTACGCCGCCATCGCTCCGTTTTTGCCGTTTTTCCTTTTTTCCTTCTTTTTTGCCGAAATCTAACCAAAAAAATGATAAAAAAGAAAAAAAAGTTTATTAATTAAAATTCAATTTGAGACAAAGTATTACGTCCTGGTTCGTCCATGGACCCCATTTTACACATTCGCTTAAATTACAACATGGCCCGGTATGGCCTTAAACTGCCATTCTCCCCATCCGTTCATGGCCCGGTATGGCCTTAAATTGCCATTCTCCTCGCCCACTGACGGCCCGGTAAGGCCTTAAACTTCCATGCGTCCAGGTGTGACGATAATCCACCATGATATACTTATACACACTTTAAATCTCCGAAAGACACGGAACGATCCCTTCTTGCTCACGCAACTCTCGGTTTGTTGATAGGGACAAGCTCAATGGACTGCCCGCAGTTAACCGCACCGTTAACCATTGGCGGGCCACACGACACCATTACACGGGACATTGACATAAGCTTCATCAACTTAAGTCCAATGATGGACGACGCGGTCATAGCCTCAACACAGCAAACAACAGAAAATTACCAAGGCATGACAAAGTTTCTTGACATAGAAGCTGAAAACATCACTGAAGACCCGTTAGCTGAAACCCCCATTACTATGCCTGATGGGGAAGTTAAAATATTAAAATTAAGCACGCTATTACAACCACGCATGGCTCAAGACATTCAGAATGTGCTTAGGGAAAACATGAAAGCATTCGCTTGGTCTTATACGGACATGCCCGGGCTAGATCCTAGGATTATCCAACACAACATCATTCTTGACCCAAAACTAAGACCGGTAAAACAAAAAGTGCGAAAAGTTAGACCCGAGGTGGCGTTGGCAGTTCGCAATGAGATCACTAAGCTTTATCAAGCTGGTTTCATTCGGGCTATTGATTATGCTGAGTGCGTGTCAAACATGGTCATCGTCCCAAAGAAAAATGGAAGCATTCGCTTATGCATCGACTTCCGTGACTTAAACGTAGCAACCATAAAAGATGACTTTCCCCTGCCCAGCATCGACCAACTCGTTGATTTGACTGCCGGACATGCCTTATTGTCTTTTATGGATGGCTTTTCGAGATATAACCAAATACGCATCAACCCTGAACACCAACTTCGGACTACCTTCATGACACCATGGGGAACTTTTTGCTACACTATGATGCCATTCGGTCTCAAAAATGCTGGGGCCACGTATCAAAGAGCCATGACATTTATCTTTAGTGATTATATGTTACGGTCGCTCAATGATTACGTGGATGACATAGTGGTTAAGTCAAAGACAACCGAACAACATGTACAAGACCTCGACCTAGTCTTAAAACGTTGTTTAAAATATGAGCTAAGACTTAATCCAAAAAAATGTGTTTTCGGCGTCAAAACGGACAAGATTCTCGGATTCGTAGCCTCTGAAGCAGGGATACGAGTAGACCCCGATAAGGTAAAAGCCATAACAAACCTGAAACCACTCGGCAATCTCACCGAACTTCGAGGTCTACAAGGTCGATTACAGTTCATCAGGCGCTTCGTAGAAAAATTGACAGATAAATTAAAACCTATGAACCACCTGTTACGTAAAAACGTCCATTTTGAATGGACCCCGTAGTGCCAGGAAGCCTTCGAAAACATCAAAACAGCACTCGCGCGATTGCCTACAGTTTATCTGCCTCAAAACAATAAACCATTCTACATCTACCTTGCCACTTCAGAATCGTCGATCGTGTCTATGCTTTGCCAAAAACAAGACGACGGAACCGAAGTCCCTGGATACTATTTGAGCCATGCCTTAGTTGCTCATGAAAATAAGTACAACGACGTGGAGAGGTCATGCTTAGCTCTAGTCTTTTCTCTAAGAAAATGGCGACATTACCTCTTTCGTAATCAAGTTTATATAATCTGTAAGGACAATGTACTGAGAGCCATAACAGGAAACATCTACGAAATGAGTCGAATAGCCCGATGGAAAGCCATGATAGCCGAGTTTGACCTGTACTACGTAGCACAATCATCAGTCAAAGGTCAAGCCATAGCGAATCAAATGGCCGCATTACCAACGCATGACCAAGCAATCATGGAGCCTGAATTCCCCGACGAAAGTATAAACACGATAGACACAATGCCTGATGACTACGATGCTATTTTAAACTTTGATGGAGCATCCACCTCTCGAGGAGGAAGTGCGGCCGTTGTAATCACCTATCCATCTGGGGAGATCTGACCCTTTGCTTATCGTTTCAACTTTCACTGTACTAACAACGTGGCAGAGTATGAGGGTCTCCTTAGAGGTCTCACAATAGCACTAGCTTCAGACATCACGCGCCTGGTAGTCAGAGGGGATTCACAATTGGTTGTAAACCAAGTCACGGATGTCTACACGTGTAAAGCTCAACATTTGCAGTCATACTGTGACTTGGCAAAAAATTTAATGAAACGATTCGAAAATGTTGATGTGCAACATGTCTCCCGAAATGATAATACCGTAGCAGACGCGTTAGCCATACTAGCATTAAATATGTTGCCAGACATGTTCCATGCCTTGCCGAGCTTCGTAACTAACTGTGATGAACCAATAACCTCCGACACGTTGCCGATCGCATCTGTTAGTACAACACACGCGATAGAATGGTACGATGATATAAAAGAGTTCCTTTTAAGCGGCGAAGCACCACGACATCTAACAAATGCGCAAAAGGATGCTGTGTGAAAACGTTCTAGGCAGTACACCTGAGTAGGGGACACACTATGTCGTAGATCCTACGAAGGTATATTGCTAACATGCGTGAGTAGTACCGACGCTCAAACCATTGTTGATCAGGTACATGAGGGACTATGTGGAGGACACATAGCACCAAAAGCCATGGCCACGAAAATAAGACGCTTAGGCTACTATTGGCCCCACATGGAATACGACTACCCCTCCAAAGTCAAAACATGTAACATTTGTCAAAAACATAGTAACTTCATACATGTACCACCAACCGAGTTGCACATAGCACAGATAACATGGCCTTTTCAGAAGTGGGGATTGGACCTCATCGGCCCAATAACACCCTCGTCTTCCGTAGGGCATAGTTTCATCATAACCGCAACAGAATACTTTACAAAGTGGGTAGAAGTAGCTCCCCTTCAAAAGACGACTTCTAAACACATGTGCAACTTTATCCTAAGAAACATTGTAACCCGTTTTGGCATTCCCATGACAATCATCACCGACAACGGGCCACAATTTAGTAGTGCCGAAACAAAAACCTTTTGCGATAGTCTGGGGATTAAGCATTCGTTTTCTTCCCTTTACTATCCTCAAAGCAATGGGCAAGCAGAAGCAACGAACAAGACAATCATAACAATACTTAAGAAAATGCTAACCCAAAGCAAAAAGAAATGGCACGAGCAACTAAAATACGCACTATGGGCATATCGCACTACACACCGGACGTCAACAGGTAAAACTCCGTATAGTCTCGTTTATGGTTCAGAAGCTGTTTTACCTTTGGAATTACAGGTACCATCGCTAAGGATCACACTCTCTAGACTCCTCGATGATGGGCAAAACAATGAGCTAAGGCTCATTGACCTCGACTTGGTAGAAGAAGAACGTGCACGCGCACTCGATCAGATCGACTGGTACCAAAAGCAACAACGACAGCGGCATCGGCATGACATTAACAAACGCCCAATCCACGAAGGCGACCTCGTACTCAAAGCTGTTCGGGCACACCCGGACAAATTCTCAACCAACTGGAAAGGGCCTTACATGGTCATCAAGGCATTCGATAATGGCGCATTCAAGCTGGTTGACATAGAAGGGAACGAAATCGCTAATCCGATAAATCACTTGTACCTAAAACCGTTCTACATCTAAACATAAGCTCAGGTATGTGTAAGTCCTAGAATTACGACTATAAACTGGTACCACCGCTCGTCCTGGAATCATGATGATAAATTGATACCACAGAACAGTCCTGGAATCATGAAGATAAACTGATACCATAGAAAAGTCCTGGAATTACGACTATAAAATGAGACCACAGCTCGTCCTAGAATCATGATGATAAACTGATACCACAGAACCATCAGGGTCTGCTAAGACTATAAACTAGCTAGCCTCTTCATAGTCCGCTAAGACTAGAAACTGGCAAAATTCACATCCGGCGCATCAATCTGCCGCCATGATCATCCGTCAGCTTCACTGCATCACTTGCCATCAATCACCCTTATCAGTATTGCTGTCATCTACATACAGTTCCTGCCGTTCTGCAGCGCCTCTGCATCATCAGCCGCCACGTAAGTCTAAGCTCGTCTATTCACTCCCTGTTTTCTTGTCTCCTTGGCGTTGTGTTTGCAGGATGACACCCAGAAGTGTCGCACGAGAGGGAACTTCATCATGAGTAGCAAGATGAGACACTGTTTATAGCACCCCTGGCAGGACTAAATCAAACCATTCCCTAGTACATCCCCGTTCATCAACAAAATTCCCTACCCATTCGCTAACACACTTTATCCTAGCATCATCTTGACACACCCAGCACATTTAACACACTGTTTCGCTTTAAAGCAGCTATAACCCGCAGCACAGCGCCTGCGCATGAGTACAAAAGCAAAGCAAATTCATTTAAAAAAAAAACGAGACCCCGGACACTTCCCATGTAACCCCCAGGCGGGAAGGCAGTCGTCTGAAAATCAAGTACCCATCTCCAAATGGTCAAGAAGCATCCAGTTGCATGGCTTTGGCTCCCCGCCAGCAGGTTTCCCCTGAACACTAAACACGGGCCCTATTCCCCCAAAGAATGTAACACATCCTCCCGTAGCTTTGGCCCTGCCAACAGGTTCTCTTGAAAAATCACCAAAAGTCCTGTTCTGCCAAAGGACACACATTGCATGCCTGAACTCCGCGTCTGCTAACACATTGGCTATTGACGAGGACCAGCATGCCGCATACCCAAGCATTCCTGTCCACACAATTCCTCGGGCAGTCACACATCCCCACGATCTCTATCCTCCTACTCGCTACAAGTTTCACTTTCCCGATCCCATGTACTACTGAACATGGTGCGATGACGTCTAGTCAGGTGGCCAAGGACAACGTCTGCATCAAGTTGTTTGTGGTGTTTTGTAATTCTTTGTCGACGCTTCTCGGGTCGATTCCTCCAATCATCAACAAAGAGGGGCCAATGAAACACCACAAAATTCGGAGCTTAGTACTTATCCGACATCGAGCAGGTCCGTGCAACCTGGAGGATCGCAACACTTGGTTTTCTCTAAGTACATTTTGCCAGCGTATACGCCCAAGTTCGCATCGACAGCGTATACGCCCAGCGTATACGCCTAGCCCTCACAGCGTACACGTCCAGCGTATACGCCCAGCATTACAGCGTATATGCCCAGGCACTTCAGATGCACACGCTCGATGACCAGATCTCCAATGACAATGTGAAGAAAACACCAAAGAGCAAGGATTGAAGCAAGTGGATGTCCATCAGCGTATACACCCAGCATCGTCAGCGTATACGCCCAACGTATACGCCAGCATACAGCATCTCCACCCAAATTCACACGCCCANGACCTTACTAACAATTGATCCTGTGTGATTACAAATGGCCCCTAAATGAGGAAAACAAGGAGGACTCTCTCAGAGTGCATCCAAATGATCAAGGAGAGGTAGTGTACCGCCTGAAATTGTCGGTCTCCGGCTGGAAGGAAAAACAGAGGCCGCGGGATCACAGGACGCATACAGAAGAGCTTGCCTATGCCTGAGGGCATGCTAGAATGCAACGGAGGTAGAGTACCTTGGGTGGTCCGCACGCGGATCAGACAAGGATTTCCCCACGCGTACGCAAATGCTAATACNGGGGCTTTTCGTCCGCCTTGTGTTCCCACACGACTGCATTAGACCGGTGCACTGTACTTTGACTCTGCAATACTATTATTTACACTTACTGCATCAGTTCTTTTACAGTTTTATGTCAATTTGGCCCATGCACCGTTTACGCCTGTTTACGTTTACGCTCCGTTTGCATTCGTCTACGCTTTACGCTGTTTTTGCTTCGTTTACACCTGCACACCATTTACGCATAACCCAGCGTATTAGCATTTGCGTACGCGTGGGGAAATCCTTGTCTGATCCGCGTGCGGACCACCCAAGGTACTCTACCTCCGTTGCATTCTAGCATGCCCTCAGGCATAGGCAAGCTCTTCTGTATGCGTCCTGTGATCCCGCGGCCTCTGTTTTTCCTTCCAGCCGGAGACCGACAATTTCAGGCGGTACAATACCTCTCCTTGATCATTTGGATGCACTCTGAGAGAGTCCTCCTTGTTTTCCTCATTTAGGGGCCATTTGTAATCACACAGGATCAATTGTTAGTAAGGTCATTTATAAAACCTGATTTATACCTTACTCATTGCCTTTAATAAATTCATTTCTTGCCTAGTCTGATTTCAAAGTTAGAAATTTATGTGAAAATTCCCCTAAAAGTTTTGATATCAGTCCTAGTTTGATTAGGTGACTCCAAAAAATAATTTTCATGGTCTGGTTGAAGAAATAAAAATAATTTGGCAAAAATTTTAGCATTTCTTATGGTCACTTGCCCCTTATGATATCCTTCAGGAAACGATGAATTTTGAAAAAACTATGTGCAACTTGGAGTGTACCCTTCCTCCATGACTAAGTTAACACTTTGGGTTTAATTAGCTTTAATCGGAACGAGAATCAGATTGTTAATGAGCAAGATAGTGATGTTTAAATGATAGGTGCGCAAGCTTGAAAATTTGTGGAAGAAAATTACAATAACTCCCCTAGAATTAATGGTGAAAAATGATGTTGACATGCGTGCATGCAGGGGGGGGGGGGGTGGATCCATATATATAGTTTTTGTAGACATGATATCGCGTACCCACTAGAGCGGACCCTATACTAGGTACTTGATATTGCATCCCTTCTAGAATAGGGTACTTGGAAAAATTGACAAATGTTCAAATTTCGAAGGCAAAAAATGAAGGATTTAAGGTTAATTTGAAAGACCTAGGGTAATGTTGAAGAGACCTAAAGGCACCAAAAGTGTAATGAAGTGGTATTTTAGAATGAAGTTCGTTAATGGAAGAAGAAGAAAGGACATGTAGTAGTACACAGGAACATTTGAATTAAAATGATGATAAGGGAAAGGATAATTTTAGCAATGCAATACTTGGAGGGTAGAAGATGATGTGGTGATGTGTAATGAGTGCAAATTACAAAAATTATGCAAGTGGGTCCTCCCCAAAGCAGGTTCCTACCTATCATGCCCTTACGTAACCACACCTTAAAATGTTTGTAGGCACTAAAAGGGTTAAATGGAATCTGCACCAGTGCAACAAAACACACGCATGCTAAATACCATCGTGATGAGGTATGAGTTCTATGCCACACAAGACACAAGTACAAAAATACATACATAGTGAGATGAGACGAATCATAGAAGGAATTACAAAGATCAAGACGTGAGGTAATTGACCCTGGCATAATGAATCCTGAGTGTGGGGTGTGATTAATGTATCATTAGCCTTTCACTCCAAAATCTAGACCAAGTCCATGCCTCTGATCAGTGACATCGCATTGTTACATCCAATGATGGACAACCATAAGAGCACCATGATAGCAAGGCATACAATCAGTTGGTGTTTTTTCCAAGGGAGGAGTGATTTGGAATTTCTTTGTGGCACATTTTTATTATTGATATTTTCTTTGTGTTTTTCTTTATTCTTGTCATTTTCTTCTCAGTTGGCTACTTTGGCACTTTGTTTTTTTTTCCAAAAATGATCTGGAGAAGCCACTAACCTTCAGGCATGGGTGCATGTCTTTCTAGTGGGACCCTCTAGAACAACATTGAGTTTCTTTATTGAGTGCCTTTATCACAACTCTTACTCCCATTTTTCGTTAGATCTACAAGGATCTTAGTACAACCAAGTTGCATGATAGCACCTACAGATGTGACTAAAGAGAATCCAAAAGTCCCCTTGATGTCACACCTTGGCCATTCTAGTCTTGGTCCATCATTCTTCGCTTTGGGCATAATGAGTACAAAGTTACTTTTAAGTTTTAATGATGACAAGAATATTATCGTACCTAGAGTAGAACCCTCTTATTAATAGAATGGGTGGGTGGGTGTTGTGGACTCACTGTTCAAATAATTAGTCACTTGAGACTTAATAGCTTAAAAAAACACCTCAACCGATAAGTCACATGAGTATTTTATTCACTGATGAGACTACCCTCAGAAAGATAAAATGAGAAATTAAAAATGAAAAACTAGAAAAAAAATTATAAAATCAAAGAAAAGGAAAAACATTTACTAATTCTTCTTGTTAGAATGGAGGATATCCCCCATGAATAAACCTTTGAGCATGGCTATAATTAATAAATGGAACATTTGGATCCATGCATGTTTGAAACATTAGGGTCTAGTCATATCCAAACCACTAGGTGTCTTTTGATGAGGTGGCAGAAATGTACCTAAATTAGGGTTCACACACTTGATTAAAGTAGGCATAGTGGGGTAGATTATAAGATGTGGTCATGTGATAAGGAGCTAACCCACTATGACACCCATGATCATAAGATCGTATGCAAGGATCGATATGTCTCCCTACATGGTTATATTCATTGGGCGACATGGTTGTTGGAGTGTTGATTGGTGTCCTGGATAAGGTAACAAGAGGTGTTAAGTTTGAGGGGGAAGATGCATCATAGTGCTGAATTGGTGGATGTAGTGGTTTCAGAACCATGCTATCTCTTTCTATGGTCATGCCTAAAGAAAGGATGCTTTCGAAATTATGGAGGACCTCCACTGCTATTGACAATAGTAGCACAAGTAATGTTCATGAGTTGGTGTTGTGGTGGAAAACCTTCTAGTGCTATTAGTGGTAATGTAGAAGGAGGTGAAGGATGAGAATATTGAGGGCAATGAGAAGTGTAAGGAACATGAGGTGGTGATCTTGTGGGAGAGGACATGGGTTGAAAGTACTTAAGAGAATGATAACGATGGTGTGAAGTAGAGGATGTTGATATAATTGGTGAAATAGGGTGTTGAACATAATAAGCACTTGTTTTCAGTTGGTACGAAGGGTGTGGTTTGTTTGACGGTGGCCTCCCCCATGACTGGGGGTTCTGCCATTGCAGTTGGACATGGTACTTTTATACGAAATCTAGATGTAGCATTCCTCCCCAATGCTCATATAAATGTGAAAAAATTGGGCATTGGCATTTAGGGTGATCGTACAGGAAAATATTTGATATGTATGATTGGAAGTTGAGTCCCTATCCTTATTATCTTCAACCCTTCATTTTGATTGACAAATCATGTTCTTTCCTATTTCTAAGCTTGGCATCCTCTATTTATTCTGGTTGTTGGCATGATCATGTGTGGTTCCACCTGTAATAATGTTGGCATATTCTCCACATTTTTCATGTACCCATTCCATCATCTTATTGATCTTTGCCTTAATTTCTTCTAGTGATTGTAGTATTGGCAAAGATGATTCCACCTCTATGAGGTGAGTTGATTTCTCCTCTTCATGAACCTGTGTTATTTTGAGATTACTGGTCTTGTTGATATTTTTAAATATTCTCCCATTTGGCTATTTCTCCTTCTTCTTTTGCTATCCACTTGATAAGCTCTTGGAATTGGTGGGTTCATAGTTTACATAGTTGACCTGGGGCATACATCGCTAAGGTCTCCCTTGTTTCATTACGAAGCCCATCCATGATGTGATACATTAGCCTTTCCTCGNGTTTCATTACGAAGCCCATCCATGATGTGATACATTAGCCTTTCCTCAGAGAGCGCATGGCTTGGGTAGTTGTTTAATAGTGAGTAATATCTTTCTAAGGCCATGCCCAAGGGTTCATGTTGCCCTTGTATCCACTCTTGGATTTGTCTCCTCAAGGTTAACACTCTTGCATAGGTTTGATATCTTTTGTTGAAGAGTTCTACCATTGTTAACCAGTGGTGAATTGATTTCAATTTTAAAGACCTATACCATACTTTTTCTTGGCCAATGAGTGTCATAGGAAAGAGCTTAAGTCTTTTCCACCCATTATCAATGTTGTTCCATGCATAGGCATCATGGAAGACTTGTAAATGATGTTGCAGTTCTAAATCATAGCCTCCTAAAAACTTGGGAAAGTTATTTAAATCAAGCCTGGGTAGACACATTTCTTTGTGATGCCTGCGGGATATTTGGATAGCCTCTTGTATCTGCATTAGGCTCTTAGTGGCTAGTGGGGGTTCATTGTCACTAAGTAGGTTATGAGTTTATGTGTTGGGATGATGTTATCTTTGTTCATGTTGGTGTTCCTAACCTTACTCGTAGGTTCAATTTTTATTTCTATGCTAACCCCTTGAGAGATGATCATCCATGTCATGACTTGATGTTGAAGGGACAGAGGAAGAGAGAGAACTGGAAGACTCATCATGACTTTTGTAAGTCTCCCAATCATTGCCGGATAAACTCTTGGTAACCATTGAGAAGGTCCTAGGCCTTATGGGCCCCCTCATTCCATGGGATGTCCCATCCTTACTAAAGGTATCTAAGTTGGATGACAAGATTCCTTAAGTATCGTTGGGGTGTCCATGAACATATGAAACTCCTACGTAAGATTGAGTACTCCAAGCTTCTTCATCGTCATATATTTCATTGGTTCTCCAATGAATTGCCTCGCTAGTTGTTGCGATAACATTGTCTTATGAGAGAGACATTGTTGTGAATTATGTGAGACTTATTTGCAATTAATTTCTTTCTAAAAGATATATCATTAATACTTCATTACAAAAATCTTGTATGGTCTAACCAATTTAGATAACTAGCATCGTCCCCGACAATGGTTCCAATGATGAGCAGCGAGGTACCCCTATGCTCAACCATATGAATACGAGCGTGTACCCATGACCCGATCGAACTCTGTAGACAGACTAGTTGTGGCACCTAGATAGTTACACGTTGATCATAGTTTACGGTCTTCTCACTTGGACTAGTAATTGCTTTGTCACGTATGCTTTAGTCCAGCGTGAGGAGTATGCTGTGATTCCTAACACTAAGCTATTCCTGAAGATAATAAAAATAATCTTGATTTAAGCTAATAAGCAATAGGAAAAGAAAGCTAAACTAGCCTAAGTGCGATGAGCATCCTTCCTTAATCATCCATATGCATCTTGGACTTCATGTACTACTTCGAGGATTACCAAGTGCTCATTACTCGAAACACTATGAGATACACTACTGGGTTACCAAGTAGTTAGACTTAAACGTTTGTGATTACGATGTACTCATTCCACATTTAATAATAGAAATAGTAAATGATGATAAAATAAATATTAACTAAGAAAATAATAAATAATCAATAATTAAATAATTAAAGACTAAGTGAATGCTGCAATGATGGAGTAATCTCGATCTTTATTGCTGGGTGTGTGCATGTCCAAGTATGTCACACTCGAACAAAGGTTCTATACAATTACAAACATCACATTGTGGGCATGCACCGAGGAAAGAACTGAAACTAACTAAAAACTAACAAATAGAATCTACTCTAAAACTTATCAACTAACTCCCTTCTTGTGTGCTTGAATGCTATATTTATAGGCCTTCACAGGAATCATGATATCATGTATTCGATATCGTTATCTAGACTACGATATTGCGTACCCGATATCGAGGATCCGATATTGGGGCCTAGCAAACCATGATTCGTCAAAAATATAAAAATATATAAACAACAAAAAAAAGACAAAATATGTTATTACAATTGATTGATCATATCTTTCACCACGCCTTGCATGAACTCAATCTTATCTAGAATCTTAGCGCAAAGTCTCAAATGAAATGTAGAGATGGATGCCTTTAGAAGAATTTTAGGTGCTACAACAAGTATAACCATCAACACAATTAAAATTTTTAAAATTTTTTTGACATAAAACTATAAAAAAATGCATAAACTAAAATGAGTAAGTACTTAGAGGACCATTGGGGATGTTAATAGGAGGTTCATCATAAATGTCAAATCTCCAAATATAACATTTAGGACATCCAATGCTTCATTAGATACCGTTTCTTTCTCCTCTTTCTATCTCAGTGCTTTCTCTTCTTGGCATATTTACTCTACCTTTACTGCTTCCTAGGCTACCAATTCTTATTGTTTTCCTATAAGAATTGTAAAGGAAAAATGTAGGACAATTTAGCAAAATTTGTGTAAAAATATAGCATAAATGTACCACAACATAAAAAATATACAAAATGACATAAGAAACAAAATTAAACCAAAAATACATATAAAACATACCTAAAATAGTATGATGTGCCTTGTTGAACCTAAGGAATATCTTCTTTCTTAATGGTTGTTCAACAATAGGAATTACTTCCTCAACTAGTGGCCTTTTCAATTTTGCCTTAGCTACATCATTAGATTCTACATGCACCTCTTTTTCTCTCTTGGTGCTTCCATGGGCAATATGGGGTTCATTCTCCATGTTGTCAAGGAATGAACAACATGTACGATTAAATTTATTTGTTGTAACTGACAACAATTCTCTAACATCTTCAACTGCTAGATCTTGAACCTGCATGACTTCAATAATGTGTTTGACCCAAGGCTTGGAAAATTAGGAGGGATCATAACTCATCCACTTTTCATCCTTTTTGACCACTAGAAATTCTGCAAACCTTCTTAGATATGCAACAAAAAATTCAAATTGCATGTGGCATATTGTATCAAGGTTATTGCAGAATTTTTGAATCTCCTCCCATTGCCCAAAGACCAAGGATGTAGCCTAGTTGAACTTAGCACCCTTAGTGAGGGTCTTCTTCATGGTCCAAGCTTACTCAATACCAAGGATCTTCTTCTATGACAAAAATAAGGGAGATGCTCTAGAGAAGAATAGAGGATATCTTTTGTTGACCTTTATGATCATACACTAGTGTATGGTCAACCCTCCACTAGCATGAGAATTAAGCCACTTCTTAACCTCCTCTCTATGACTCACCTCTTTCCCTACTCTTGTAGAAACCTTGATGCCATCACAAGGTACACCAAAGAGGTCAATAAATGTAGCTTCATTAAGGCTTAAGGTAATAGGCACACAGTGAATATGAGAGCTAAATTTGTTAAATCCTCTATTAAAGGAATCAATTGCATTCATTGTCTTTGTAGTAGACATTGATGAACTAGAAAGCATAAAAAAATCAAGAAAATGTGCATTGATGATCATCTACTAGATCTCTCTAGGTGCTTTGCTTGCCAACCACTCCTACTTTGAGTCTAATTCATCTCACTTGAGAATAATGTTCTCTTCATCACATCCTTAGGTGATTATGACAATGGAAGATTTAAGTGTAGGACCTACAACACAACATGGAGAGCCCGTTATCCTTTGACATAGGTAGACCATAAAAAAAGAAAATAATAAACATATAAATGAAAATTAAATTCATAACAACATAGTTGAAATTGAATAACTAATTAAGGCCAAAGTAACCTAAGAAAACACAACTAGTAACATTGACATTATGTGAACAAAAAATTAAAAAATAAAAATTATTAAATTTGTTTACTTGGTTTAGGCAACACAGGGATCCTAGAAATCATAGGTTCATATATGCGTAAGTCTAGGATACCCCACCAAACATGAGCTATTTTAGTGACAAAACACTTGTGGTAGACTTGAAAAAATTATGAGGTATATATGCCAAAGTCATCCTTTAGCTGCTACAACACCACAAGTCTTATAGCTGTGCCTTGTACAAAAACCTCCATCATGCATCCTATAGCTGTAACACGTGAACACAAATAACTATTAGAGCTAAAAAGCCAAATGAAAATAAGAATCAAATGAATAATGAGAATGGAACTTACACTTACAATAGGTAGAAGGTGCTAGGAGGATTCTAAAATAAACTATTGATCTAGTGTCCTAACATTAATGTATTGTTGACATTATACTAAACAAACTCAGGCATGTTCCAAATCTGGCATAACTTGCACACTCTTGGTGTGTATGAATGATCATGTCAATTACCTTCTGCATGAGTGCTAGGATCATCCACCAGAAACTTGGCAATGTAGTTGGTAGATCTTGATAGGAGTATCTTTGCTATAATAGCTGTAGTGTCAATGGCCAAGTGTGACCACATAATCACACTAAAGTTCTTAAGCAAGTATGTTAAGAACTCTTTGGCCCCAAGCCTAAACCATAAAGAGCCACAATTAAGGACCATGTTGGAAGAAAAATTGTTTTATGCTCAAGAACTAGAACTTCAACTGTATAAGGCAATTTAGATGGCCATAAAATTCATAAAAAGAAGTTTTCTAAATTTTTTTTTCTAACTCTAGACATCAAAAACCAACATAAATCAACTTAAATTACATTTCAACATTGCAAAAAAAAAAAACATAAAAAAAGTTCAAATTGTAACCGAGAATCACTTAGATTTTTTCTGAAAAAACCTAGTTTTTAGTGAAATAGTTGTAGTAAAACCTTTGGGAAAATTTTAGAAAAAAATTTTAAAAATTTAAAATCTAACGTAGAGACATTATACACTATCCTAGCAATCCCCATGAGGTTGGTGCATTGCTAGAGAAATTGCTAATGTAGGGCAATGTTGTCAAGCTTTTGAGGTAAAAACAAGGAAAAATAGAGAAAATGTTGTGCACCACTCTACAAAAAAATCATATTAAATTAATATAAGTGCTAAAAATAGTGATTCCACCTCCCATGTGATCATTAAACCTCATAGAACAACCTTGCAAACTCAAAAAGTGCAAAAAGTGTACCATAACCTTAATAAAAAATTGCAAAATTTGGCTATTTTTTAATAAAATTAGGTTAAAAGAATATAGAATGGGCTTAGGAAAAAATTTAAATTTTGTATAATAGAGCCCTAATGCAAAAATCATAATATGAATGCAACCATACAGCCTAGACCCAACATTCAATTCATAAAAAAACTAAACTATTTTAGATGAGCAAGGTTAGTTTAGAGAAAATGCCTCCATATTGCAACAAAAATCAGTAAAAACTAGTGGAAGATGGGTACTTGGCCATCATGGTCAAAGGGCCCTCACTAATGGAAGGATTAGGAAGTGAAGATATGACCTTTATAGAATTTTCTACCTTCTCCAATGTGGGGCTTTTGCTTGATGCTCCTCTTCTCAACATATTATAGAAGTAAGAGACAAGCCTTCACTTCTTTTGTAACTGTGCTACCTCTAGGATGGGAAAAGAGTGAAATATGTTTTTAAATGTTGCAACTTGAAGCCTAGGTATTCCAAAATCTTTGTTGCCAAGTGCTACCTCTACTAGGAACCAAACTTAAGAAAATTGTGTGCACAAAAGTGTTAATTCTTTATACCTCCTCGTACTTATGTGTTGGAATGAAAACAACTACCCTTGAAACATCTATGTCACAACCAATGAACTAAATGTTCACAAAGGGAAGGAAATAATTACACTGGGCTTGCTTGGCGTTTTCTCTTGAATAGCCTTTTAATCTTAGGTGGGCCCCACAGGGCACCATCCAAATTAAGCATGAGAAATCCCAATATGTTGGGATTTGAGACTTTAACAAAGTTTTACACTAGGGAATGATGCCTAGCCAAGCATGCAGACCATGTAATGAGTTACAGGATTCAACCATGACCAAGATACATCTTTGGTAACTCATCCTTTATCCATGATGATGAGTGGTGAGTAGACCCTATGCCCAACAATACAAATCACTATGCATTCACGCATGATCCAGTTGAATTCCATGGACTTATATCCTTCTAAGTACATTGGTCTCTAAGAAGTGAAACTAACCATTGTAATCATTGTCTTCCCAATTACACTTGTGACATGCAAAGGTATGGTTAAGTGTAACTAAGGCATATGATTTTTATCATTTTTATGTTTTGTGTTTTAAGTTGCCGAAGGATGAAAAATAATGAGTAAAATGAAATAATTGAATTACTAATTTAATCTGACTAGCTACACCTAACTAATCCTAACATAAGCATCCATTCCCACTTGCTATACACATCATGATCACATTTAACACTACTGAGTTATTGAATGTTAAGTGTTACTGGGATTACCAAGTGCCAAGTGTATGCTCGAAGTGGTCATACTTATGTGATTAAATTATCACTATTTAATCTAGCTTAATTTGTCTTAATTTATTATTTAATTACTTAAAGCATTAAGAAAATTGCATAAAACAATGAATGCATAAATAAACAATTAATATATTTCAAAGTGCTATAAGGTTTATCAGAAATCTTGTCTTTATTGCCACACACACTACCATGATTAGGTATAATAATGCTCAAATAAAGATCTGTACACTCTTTGACTCCTACTGTAGGAACTTGGAAAAATATTCTAACTTTCAAATGACAAAATTGCAAGAGCTTTGCTAACTCTATGAAAAAAGATGTCATAAACACAATAGGTGAGTGCATATTTATAGCAAAAATAGACACTGCATTGATGATGCCATGTCAACACATCAAATCCCACGTTGACAAGGTTGCATTAGCAGGGCCACATTGATGAGGCCGCATTCATGTAATCATAGATGCCACTCCTCATGCCTCCATGACTAAATGAAAACTTATCCTTGAGTGACCCAAAGGAGGACAAAGTCTCTTAAGTTTTTTTAGGAAGGTATGAGATTATTGAGTAACTACTAACATACATAAACACAACATGCATGAACAAACACTAAGTTATTGAGTGTATGAAATTTCATTCATTACAAAATTTTTGTGTTTAGGACAACAAAATTGAACCTTGGGACAAAAATGACAAACATAAAATTAAGTTTTCTACTCTAGTCTCTCCTATATTTTCTAATTATTCTTATTTAGATTTTCATTATTTTCCAATTGGTAACCTCTGCTTGACCATTGGCTTGGGGGTGGTAGGATGTTGTTAATTTATGCTCAACTCCCAAGTGTTGCATGAGCCTATGAAATTTAGCACCTATAAAATGAATATCATTGTTAGAAATTAGTGCACATAGCACTCCAAAACTATTTACAACATTTTTTTGTACAAACTGTGTAGCAGTGAAAGATGTATAGTCGGTGATAGTCAACAATGACTATTATGTACATCATTCCATTTGACATGGATGTGATAGGACCCATGAAGTCTATGCCATAGATGTCGAAGGGTTCTAGTGGTTGGATCCACTATTGAATTCCCTCCATTCAAGTGATTATCCCACCATCTCATTGATAGTGTTCTCAAGAACAAATGAATTGGTGGACATCCCTAAAGATTGTTGTCCAATAGTATCATACCATCATGATTGTAATGGCCATTTGTCTTTCTACATTGCGGCCAGCACAAGGACCCTCATGAACATCTTGGAGAACGTGTATTTGATTAGCATCAAGAATACACCAATGAATTAAGACATTGACCCACACCTTGTAAAGATGTCTATTAATTTTCATGAAGTGTTTGGCTTGATGAAGAAACTTTTATTTCTTCCATTGATCTAACTCTTGTATCATCTCTTGAGTGAGAAGATAAGTGAGGATACCATCATACCATTTTGATTCAGTGGGCACTTGTTCATTTATTGATCCAACCAAGAGGAGTTCATTAGGAAATTGATTAGAGAGTGGGCTCTCATCCTCTTTATTGTCCCGTCTTAACCAAGACAAGTGATCAGAAGCCACATTCTCAATGCCCTTTCGATATACCATTCTAAGATTAAACTCCTGCAAGATCACCAGCCACCATATGAGATTGGGGCTCACCATTGGTTTATTAATCAAGAAGCAAATGGTAGTGTGGTCAGTGTGCACAAACATCTTATATCCAAGCACATAGTACCTGAACTTCTCTAAAGTATATACCATGGCCATTAGCTCTTTCTCCGTTGTGGTGTAATTGAGCTATGGACTCATAATGCTTTGGCTCACACATTGGATGCAATATAGATGTTTTTGATTATCCAACTACATAAGCATAGTTCCCAAGGCATAGTTTGATGCATCCATCATGATGTGAAACAAATGGAACCAATTAGGTCTTCTAGAATTGGATTCTCTACAAGCGTCTCCATAAGTTTTTGGAATGTCTTTTTTCATTTTTTGATCCATATGAATGAGGCATATTTCTTTGTGAGCTTGACCAATGGTTTTACAATCTTAGAGAAATTCCCTATGAATTTTCAATAGTAGCTAGTGTGTCCAAGGAATGACTGAACATCTTTAATGATTTTCAGTTTGTGGGTTATTCCTTGGATGACTTGAATATATTTAGGGTCCACCTCAATCCTTGCTTGAGAATTTTATGACCCAAAATAATGCCCTTCTAGATCATGAAATGGCTCTTTTGCTAATTGATCTAAAGATTCTTCTACACACATATTTTAAGCACTTGCTCAAGGTAGTTTAGGTCTTTTTTAAATGTAGCACCATAAGGTGTTTAAAAGTTCTAGGGGTAGTAGACAGACCAAAGGACATCTTTTGATATGTAAAAGTCTCCCAATGACTTGTGAATGTTGTTTTAGCCTAATCCTTGAGCATGATCTAAATTTGGTTATGGCCACTATAACCATCCAGAAAGCTATAATAGCAATGCTTGGAAATAGTATTCAACACTGGGTCCACAAATGATAATAGAAAATAATATTTGAATATTGACACATTCAACAACCTAAAATCAATACAAACCCACCACTTTCCATCTTTATTTGGAAATTACAAGTGCACTAATCCACCTTCTATCCACAATTGGATAGATGAACCCTATCTTTAGGAGTTGTTCAATTTCCTCTTTGATGATCACTTTCAATTTGGAGTTTAGCTGTTGTTGCAGCTACCTCTTTGGCTTCATGGTTAGATTAGTATAGATGTGATGGTGGCATATCCTAGGATCAATCCCTATGAGTTTAGAAGATGACCAAGTAAAGGTTGTTGGCCATTTTTTGACTACCTTCAATAGCATCCTTTTTTTTGCTTAGGAGTAATCTTGACATTGATTATTACCAACTTGCTAATATTTTAGAAATTCATATTCCATGCTAGTAGGTAGAGTTTTTAACTCTAAGGGATCTTGTTTAAAATTTTTAGAAATTTCCAACTCTTCCTAATTGGTATCATGAGGTTCATCATCGAAGAGTTGGTGATGAAATTTCTCTAGTTCATCCATGCCTTCATCATAGACGTAAGTTAAGCTTTCAATAGGTTTGATGCAAAGTGTGCTACTCTTGAATTTAGTTTTCAACCATTAGGTGCCATCCTATCTTATGGTTGCTACATACAAGCACTTTTGGATTTTAGATTCATCTACACATTTTTTGCATGCTTTGATTGATGTGCTTTTGATAGAGCAAAGTTTTTAACAAAGTTGCACCATGTATTTCTATACGCGATACATGGAAATCGCTTCTTCTTGATCTTTTTGAATGCATTTTCCTTCTAAATATATAGGGAAAAATCTTTGATGCCCATTTGTGCATTAATAGTACTCAACTAAGCCCTTCCCATAATGATTGGAAAGTTTACCTTGTAATTGTTAACTTTGATTACCATGAAATTGACAAGATATGACCACCCATAGATAGTGGTTATAATGTTCTTCACTAGTCCTAAAGAAATAGTGATGGTCTAATTTTTCAATTTTAAATGGATGTTGCTCTTCTTGAGAGGAGGCAGGTTTCATGCATTGTACATTTTGTGGAAAATCAAATTAACACCAGAACGTAAATCTAGAAGAGCCTTACATGGCTTATTTTTAGCAATTTGTAAGTAGATGAGTAGAATACCAGTATTAGCTCTTTTCCTAGGAAGGTTGCTTATCTTGATCCAATTAGATACAACATGGGTTAACATGACAGTGCAAATCTTAAGTGGTGTTTAATTTGAAGGGCTCTCGAAAGGAATGAATGCAGAGGATGAAGGGGACATGGGATGACCACCTACATAAGTAGGTGAGGGTTTTTTGTAGGGCTATTGGTTCAAAATAAAAATAAAATATTTTACAGGATTTGGCATCTTAACCACTTGGTTGGGGAGCCAACAATAAGTTAACAGCTATAGTAGCTTTACATTGTTACGGTTGTGTAGGAATTTCACCCTGCATGAATGAAGTAGGTAGTAATTGTGTTAAGGGTGGAGGAACATGTGTTTAAGGATGACGAGGATGATAGGAATATGGAGTTTTTCCTCTAGGATATAGAGAATGAGTTCTATAATACTCTATAGGGTAGTCGTAATGCTAAAAAGATGCATGACTAGAAGAGTTATGTGGCAACATTGGTTATTGAACATAGTACCCATATGGATTTGGCCACCTATAAGGGTACTATTGCCTTGGTGGGGGCATCCCGCATGATTGTGGATGTTGCCACTACTAATACTACTCATACGGTTGTGGTGAAGCTCCACTTGGATAATAAGCCTATTATTGTTGGTGGAATTGCCTTGGGTTTCCTTGAGGATAAGGCAACATTTTGGGTGTTTTCCATCATGCTAGTTTAGGATTTAGAGCATACATCCCAGATTCCTATAACTATGACATAGTAGAGCAACATCTATTGGGATGTTCATATTGGTAGATGTTACACCCACCATCATCTTGTGGTTCTAACTCCACAACCTCTTCTATTGCCAAGCCTTGCTCTTACCCCTTTGGTAGGCATGTGCACCTTTTTTTCTTCTCCTTCAGTCAGAATCACTACCTTGTTCTTTGGATTCTTCTATAATTTTTAGAGAAGTTTGAAATTTTTCATCCAATGATTTTCACATTTTGTCAACCTTATCCAAAATTTTAGATATATATTTTTGAATTGGGAAGGTTTTTTGCTGCACCACCTTATCAAGTGGTGCCTCCCCATCACTATCATAGAATTAGACCTTCCTTTTTCTAATGGAAGGATATCAGTTATACTTTTCAACACTTTCCCATTTTCTTAACTCACTTTCTTATTTTGCAACTTGCTAAATTTTATTTTGAATCTAATGGGATCTTAGTTCTGATAGTCTCTTTTAGGTGTAGACCCTAACAGTTCCTCTCATTTTGAATTGGAGCCCATATATGATATGATGAAGTTGCTCCTATTGAGAACAATCATGGCCAAGAAATCTATGCAAAAGGGAATAACAAATACCCATGATTGCATCTAGGGATTCATGTGTTCCTTGTCACCAGCCTTGGATTTACTTTCTCAAATTAGATACTTTGGATTACATTTGATATTTGTCATTGAACAACTCAAGTATTGTACTCCATCTATGAATTGATTTCAACTCTAAGAAGTAGTACCAATGTTTTACTTCTTTTATGAGTGTACTAGGGAATAGATTAAGTTTTTGCTAATCATTTTCTATGTTTTGCAAGGTAAAGACATAATGAAAGGCCTAAATATGGATACGTGAATTTGAGTTATATTTCCTTTCAAATTCGGGGATATTGTTCATATGCAACCACTTGATTCTACTATCTTTCACATGCCTAGTTGGGATCCTCACTACCTCTAAAACACCACCAAATTTGGGCAACAACATTGCAATGGAAAATTTGTCCAAGTGTCAACTCAAGGTAAATTTTTCTAGGTGTTCAACCCACGATCCCACTACTGGGGCTACACTTTAGAGCATAGCTAACATAGCATGCAACATAACCAGATTTGCAAAATTTTCTAAGTACCAAATAACAGTAGTAGAAATTTTTCTAAGTGTCTTACTATGCTCACATCCCTCTTGCTACACTCTCTAGAATAGTAAGCATAGTAGTGATCCAGTGGATAGTCTGCACTAGTGTCAAGCTAGAAGTTACCAGGCTACCTCAGCATGGAAGAAGCATTTAGTAGATCTAACTCTTGAAGCTACCCTTTCTACTACACTCTTAAGTGTAGCAAGAACAAGGACTGAAATTTTTGCTAGATTCTTCTAAGTGTCTATGCTATGCTTTGTCCCATCCTACTACGCTCTCTAGCATAGTAATTATAGCCACATTGGACTTCAGTTTTTGCAAGAATTACCAACTGTTATGCTATGATCCAAAGTGTAGCTAGCATAGCAATAAGAAAATTCCTCCAAAAGATTTCAAAGCTTAACACAAGCCCTCATTCTAGCTCTAGCACTCCTTTGTCAAGTAGGATCAACAACTTGCACTCTTTGTGTACCTCCATCTATGTCCCAAAATTGTACCTATGCTTGATCCCACTTGAAAGAGGTGAAAACATAGTCCTAGAGTGTAGCCTTCAAATTGCACTATTTTGTACTATTTGTAGGTACATTCTAGTCTTGGCACATGTAGTTTTAGCAATGTAGCTAGTCTGGTAGTCTCCTGGGATCCAATAGAGCATACTAGAGCATAGCACCAGTTGTTCCACTAGGAGCATAGCAAAGGTCAGTGTAGCCCCACCTACCCATTTTCCACATGGCACTCAATCTAGACTTCATGCTAACCCTAAGCCTATAAATACCCTCACATTCCACACTCTAGAGGTTGGAAATTCATTTTAGTAGTGTGCATTTGAAGCATTTGGCTAGCAAATCCAAGTAGTAGTTTGCATCTTAGAGCACTATTTGACACCTGAAGCACCTTAAGCACCCTATACACTAGAGCGTATCAGCACCTTGGCAACACCTTTGCATCCCACTAAGCACTGCAGTGCATCGCAAGCCCATAGGACACTATAGCAGCCAACCCAGTAGGCATAGTCCTTGTAGTGGATGTCAATCTTAACCCCAAGATATCCCGAAGACTTTGGCTATGCTACTACTGTGCTTGTTTGTACCACCACATACCTCCACAAAGCTCATTTGTAATTACTACACTCCCCGTCTGGGATGGTATCATCCTTTCTTTCTTCCAAACTCATTTGCATTTTAATAATTTTCTCTATTGCATTTAAAGAATTTTCTTTGACATTCAATATCACAATTGCACTTTTTCATTATTTTACATGCTTTTTGCACACTTGCACTACCGTTCTCATGTCGCGAGACCTCCCTATGCTCAGGCCTAGCTAGCCTTAGCACTGCAGAGAACATCATTAGCACTTGCATTTCAGCTAACCATGCTATCCCTTGGTTGCACCTGATACCTTGGTTGTAGCCGGTGAAGTCCCTATTCGATCGATAAGACTGTTTAGGGCACTCCACCTTTGTTTCCTAGCAAAGGCCCTTGCACGGAGGAGGGGTTGAGGTTGTGCACCTACGAACCCTTTGATGTTTCAATCACTAATGTTTTTTATTGCTACAATTTTTTGGCACTAGAAGAAGGGCTCACCATTTCCTTCTATGTTTAGTGGTAGTCCCATGTGCTCTCTACACCTCTATTACTAGCTTCAAACTAGCGTAGACATGACACCCTTATGGTTGTGTATGATTCAGTTGGTGTAGATTGGTCCCAGTTGTTAGTTCCCTTGGAACACGACAAGATAGAAGCCAAAGTGTATCTCCTACATTCGGGCCCTAAACTCTATGTGCTAGAAAGAGCATAGCTTGTCCTTAGCATAGGAGTGTAGCAAGCTATAGCATAGGAAGCATAGCACTAGAGTTAGATACTTTTTCTAGTAGCACTTTCAAACTTAGCTATCATTTTAGCATTTCTATACTTAGCCATTTTTAGCACTCATTATACATAACCACTTCTTTTCTAGTGTTGCACCTTTTGCATTTTTTCATAGTAGCATGAATCTTGAAGAGCCTTCAATCTCTTTCATAGGCATAGTCATTGTTTGACCTGTCTAGCAGGAATTCACAATCAACATCCCTAGAACTAGGGGGTCCATCTTCATGGGAAGGTAATTCCTCAAGCTCCATAACTAGTCTCTTACCCAACACAATAGGAGATACTAGGCAATCAAGGTGGGCACCACAATAGGCCCTACTCACCCAAGGCTGCATCTCGCATACAATACCAAGTAGTCAAGGTGGTAGCTCAAGAGGCCAAATGAGTGCTTCACCAATCAAATGATGAGGGAACACATGGCAGTAGATTTGCCTAGGCCTATTCCCTTGTCTACTATTCCTATGACCACATTAGTTGAAGCCACTACAACAAATGATCAACAATTGAGCATTGAGGCTCACAGTCAAGCAAAACAAAACAAGCCCAAATCTCCTCCCCAAGAGATCTGCCTTTGGGCAGCATCGAGGAGATGAAGGCTAACAAGGCAATTGATGGTAGTAAGGGCTTTCTAGATGCATTAGCACAAGTCAAGTAGCCTTTGAAACAAAAAAATACAACCTTGAGCTTGTATGACTTGGTGATGACCTCCTTCACATGTTGGCCTTCATTCTTATCAAGGAGGACATCTTAGTGCATGAACAAGCCATCCACCCTGTGATGTTTCCTCCTTTACCTCAGGAATCAAGTCCAATGCCTCTACCATTTCATGATGAGGAAATCAAGGTAGACCTTGAAAAGGGTCAAGTCACCACTGCACCAATGTTTATAACCATCTGCGTGGGGTAATGCAAGATTTGTGAGGTACACATCAATGATGGGGTGGTGACCAACATCAACCCATTCCGAGTCGTTGACAAACTTGGTTTGGCTGACTAGATCTAGGCCACAAAGATAACATGCCTCAAGTCCTTTAACATGTCATGTGTTTTTGTGAGGGGAACAGTCAAAATAGCCTTTGTGGTAGTGGAGTGATTCCCCACCATGGCCAAATTCATTGTCATCAAGGAGATGCTTGGGCTCAACCTAATTTTGGGGAGGCCTTGGCTAGCCCAATTATAGGCCATCTCCTCACCCATTCATGAAGAGATCCACTTTTTGTACAAAGGTGGAGAAGTGATCATACATGGTGACAACTTGATCCCTAAAACCATCAACAATGTTGACATAGACCAAGGGTTGGAGGTAAAGTTCCTTGATGACATGCCACCCATGAAGGACAAGAGTCAATATTATTTGATAGACTCACTTGAAGAGCCAAAAGAGGCTAATACCCTCCTTGATGAAGCTCTATGGGCAGAATTTCCTTTTAGCATCAATGATGAAGGTATAGGTGAATACTGCCTCATGCTGTCTAGGCCCTATGCACCCCGTAATCCACATTAGGTTAGGAAGTGACTACATGGCTAAGGTACTCCCTTAGCACAACATGTGTTAGGTGCTTTCTTGCCCTTAATTTTTTACATGCTCTATTAGCCCTATTAGCCTTTTTCTTGCATAGTTATGTTCTACATGGTTGCTCACATTTTGAATTATTTACTTTGTTATGCATTTACCTCTTTTTCTTATGCATTTTCATTTAGTCTTTTACGCATTAAAAAAACATTAAAAACACATAAAAATTATAAAACTAAAATTGCAAAAAA
>MNCI01032318.1:839048-854072 GCA_015680685.1 Gnetum montanum | reverse complement strand
GGGGGAGAGTGGGGGGTGGGATCCAGAAAGGCCTTAAACTAATGCATGGCCCCAAAAAGGCCTTAAATTAACATGTGGCCCAAAAAGGCATTAAACTAGCCCACAATCCACAAAGGCCTTAAACTAGTGCATGACCTACCATGGCCTAAATTGGCAACATCTTTCTTCCACTACATGGCTCACCTTGGTCTTAAACTGACAACTTGTCTAGCATTTCCATTACCTAAAAAGGACTTAAACTAGCATATGGCCTGCCATGGCCTAAAACTATCACCATCGGCTAGCCACGGCCCAAAATTATCAACTGTTTCCTTTTATTTATGGCTTGAAATGACCTTAAACTAGCAATGCCCCTTTTGCCATGGCCTTAAAATGGCAAGGGCCCCACAAGGGGCCTAATCACATCTACTAGTTGCATTACTCACATTAAAAAGTTAGCAAAATAACATGAATTTTCACACAAAACTCTCATTGCAAAAAAAAAATAAGTTGTATTATATCTTTATTAGCAAGAGTACATAGCATGATCATGCAGCAAAAATGGTCAAAGTGCAAAATTTTCCAATAGTAAGGCTAAATTGGGTTAGCTTAGCCAGTGATGTCTAACAGGGGTTGAGGTTCCTCCTCCTCCTCCTTTGTTGCTCCGTTGGGACCTGCACTATTGCTTAGTACTTATCTCAAAATAATGCAAAAAAAAAAAAAAAATTAATCAGCAAGTGAAAAACTATAATACAGGATTAACATGCAAAGCTGACACATAAAAGAGCATAAAAGAAAAACCAAAACTGACCCAAGAGGATCCTGCATTAGACTTTGGAGGCAATCTATCAAGGGCCTTCTCTAAGCATCAGAGGAACTTGACCTTTGATAACTATGTTTAGTCTTCATGGCCAAAGTTAACATCTGCAAGGATCTTGCCCTCATTTGCAGTAGTCCATGGAGGAGGCTACATAGAAAAGGTGGCTGTAGAAGTCTCCCCTAAGGGTAGGGTAATCTCTCACTCTGTGGAACCACTAACCATTGTATGTTGGGATAACAACTCAAAGGCTTGACTCCAACCAATCACCTCAATGAACATCTCAAGGTGACAAGTCTTCATAGACTCATCCTTGAGTTGTTGTAAGTAGGTGTCCCACTCTCGCTTATAGTGGTGCTTGTGGTCCTTCTATGTATGCCCCCATTTGCACACCTTGGCACTGAAGAACTTCCACTCCTCATTCTTCCAGGAGAGTAGATCCATCTACAACCTTTGCTCAATGACCTTAGGTAGCCTCATTCTTACCTCGGATTGCTGATTAATACTTGGCATAATCTATCTTTGATGTCCACTAGGTACCATCCTTGTATGCTTGAGTTGACAAGAAGTCATAACAAGACTAGAGGTCCTCGTTCTTTGTGGTCAAGATTGCCACTACCTTTTGGAGGTTGTGCATGCATTTTCAAAGGTGCTCATTCGAGCACCTATAGGTCCACAACACCTTCATAGTAGAAAGCATGCATTTTCTCACTACCTCATAACATGATGAGGCACTTGCTCCACCTTAGGGGGATACTTAGGGATGACATCCACATGAGCTACCTGATTTGGATCCTAACGAAGCTTAGAGCCTGTTAGCATACAATGAACAAACCAATATTAGCAATAGGTTAAGCCAGAGAATTGGTAAAATAGTTCAAGAAAAATGACATGCATACTGAGTTTGGGATCCACCTACTGTATGTGGTCCACAATGTCCTCCATGATGTATTTTATGAAAGTGAATTTATCTAGTTTCTCTACCCATGGCTTCATGCGATGGGTAGGCACTGGTGATGGATCACTGGCAGGAAGGTCTAACGTTGCAATGCAAACAAAATATAATGCTTAGCGATGATTGAGTAGTTAGAGGCTTAAGAGAAAAAGGCCAAAGTAGATGATTACATAAAGTGCTTACTAAGAAAGCCCTCAAATGTTAATGTGGGTGGGTCTCTAAGCTACACACCATCAAATAGGTTGGCAAAGTCACCCTCAAGGTGGAACAATCCCTCTACATAAGAATATTGGGAGATCTCTGGGGCCTTTAATGGCTCCTCCCTGCAAAGTACTACTTCCTCTACAACCTGAGGAAGGGTCGTGTCCATCATGCTTGCTATCGCTATCACTACTTCCTTAGTAGCCCTCTTTCCTGACTCACATAATGTTGTAGTATTAGCATAATATAGCTCAATTCAACATACAAGCAAGCAAATGCTGTTACAATGAAGAACAAGAATACAATAGCATAGATATAATAATGATTGATTTTATTTGAATAGTATTTTCATAATTCCTAAGAGTTTGATATCTTCTTATAGCCTTGGAGTTTCCAAAAATTCCTTGAAATTCATGTAATGGCTACCCAACAACTCATGTAGATGTCTCCTTCAAGGTTGGGACATCTACTTGAGATTGACCTCCATTTAGGAGAGATGTCTGCTAAAAATGGAATGTCTCATGTGGGACATCTCTAGGGAGACATCGTTTTTAGAATAAATACATCTACTATTTCTAGGAGATGTCTCCTCAATTCTTGGGCTCTAGTTTGTGAGACTTCCTTTCATCAATTTATCTTCTTTCTAGTCCTTAGACCATCTTCATTTGGTTTGGAGTCTTCAATCTTAGTTGATGCTTATTCATGCTCTCATCTTAGCTCATGTAGTCTTCACTTTATCATCTCATTGTAGATCTTGTATTCCTTGAGTCCTTAGTTCTCATGTGGAATTCTTGTTCATGTCCTTTATGCATATCATTCACAATAAACACTTTATGCTCTCCATTTTCCTTAAGGTTTTTGCATACCAAAAGGTCAAAAATCTAGCATTTATGGTGACATCTATAACTTAAGAAAATGGGTAATAACTATAAAATTTAAATAATAGTAAAAATAAAAATCCTTAAGATGTATAAATTCCAATTGCAACCAAAGGGAATTACAGAGGCAACATAAGACTCAAGCCAATAAAAGTGGGACTAAAGATTTTCACAATCCCAAATAGTCCAATGGCCAACCTATCTATATAACATAAGCATAAAGTTTATAAGCATCACAAGCATCATACATATGATCACTCCACAATGTACAACATATATGGTCCAAAAATTCTCCCACTTTTTGGACATTACCTAAAAGGAAGGACCATCTAGGAAAGCTAATTGCTAACCTTAGTGGTAGCATTTGAGTCGTCATTTGAAGAAGCTGCCGAACAAGAAGGTCTATAGGTCTTTTCCTCCTCATCATTACTATTGGTACTTGCATTGAAGATATGCTACTCATCATCATCATCTAAAGGTATCTAGACTAGAACCCTCCGTGGATGAAGCTTCACTCAAAATTAAGATGAAGCTAGTAGATCTTGCTAGGATGGAGCCTACTAAGAGGATGAGGAAGAACCATTCTTGTGATAGGTAATCGGATTGTTAGGTCTCCATTGGGAAGAAGTCATAAAGATTCTCTCCATGTCCTACTACCTAAATGTCCTTAGATCATCATCCTGATGAAGGAGCTGGTTGAAGGAGATTAAGAAGCTTTCCATGGATACATGTTGGAGGTCCATCATCCTGCTTTGAATTGAAGACATTTCTCAAGTCATAGGTCTAGGAAAGTCTAGCTGCTAGTAAATGTCTTGGTGGTGCTAGATAGTCCTCCTCACTATCTAATATGGGAGGAGTGATAATATCCTCTAATTTCCACCATGAGGAAGAGGTATTCCAACTATGTCCATTCTCTTATGAAGGTAGGAGAGCTTCCTATCAATCCATCCAACAGCACGAGAAAAGGGCCTCAAAAAATTCTTTAGGAATGATGTCACTTTTCCACTAGTAGATTTAGACCTTCTCAGTTGAGGGTTTAGGGTTTAGGAATCAAACCATTCATGAAAATATCATTCATGGAATGAATGGTGATTCCAAATACATTAGCACTAGAAATCCCAAGAGTAACATTAACAACTTGAGGAGTAACAACAATTAGCAAACCCCTAGCCATGATAGCAAAGGCCTCGATAGAATCATTTGTAATTACAATGTTGCTATAAAATTCTTGGATTAGAGTTTTAGGCACAAAAAAATTATTAAAATGAAAGTAACCCAATTTAGAACTTGAAAAAATCCCATTAATTCCTTCTAAGGATGCTACTAGAAATAGAGAGAACATTTAGAGATGATAGAAATAGTTTGAGTTACCTTAAATTGATTTTGGGTGTCAAGTGACTTGAATTGAGGAGTGTAGGTGTTAGCAACACTAAAGGAAACTCCATTTAACTTCTTTCCCTTCCTTGGTGGTGGCCTTGATGTTGAAAACTTCTTGTGAGCCATGGATTTGGAAGAAAAAGCACAAATCTATTGTTGATGAAGCCCTCATCATTTATGCTAGGACATGGAAGAATGAATTATAAATGAGGGTTTGGATTTATATAATCATACTCAACAAAGGTTTTTAAAGAAAAGATAGACATCTCCTTAGACATCTATGTTGCACCTAAAAATAACATATGGGTGTCTCATTAGGAAAGTAGATGTCTCTACTATATCAAAGTAGAAACATAGGTAGATGTCTCCTTTGAGAAGTAGATGTCTCTTTAGTCATGAAGACATCTCATGAGAAATGTCTTTAGGAACACATCTCATTAAGGTTGAGATTCAACTATTCATCAAGATTTAGAGAAGGCAAACTTAAGCCACTTGATCTCTTCTGTTAAGATTTAGATTAGCTAGGATGCTTGATCCAAGCCTTGGGATGTAGTGTGGGCTGTTTCAGTTATGTTGTCCACTATGCTGGTTAGGTTGTCCATGACCTACTGTAGGTTGTGGGGCCACATGAGATGCATACTGCATTGGTTATTCCATAGGCATAGTGGCTAGGGGCCACTACGCATGTGTGGGTTAGACCATCATAGAAGGTGCCAACAAGATAGGCAAGGTGTAAGATACCTGAGTCATTTGCAATTGAAGGATATGCATAGTATGCATGTAGGGCTATGTGTGCATGATGGTTGTCGACAGGGATGATGTAGCGGGTTGCAAAAATGCAAGAAAGGGAAAGTTGATTGGAGGTACTACATCCTAGCATGTGTACTACATTTGGTGGGTCACCACCACAGCTATTGACCTAGGAGGTGACACTAGGGCTATAACTATCTCTAGGAAGATAGGTGGATAGAATTGTGGAAAGACCTAGAAGGAGGTATGAAAAGAGTCCTCATGCTTAGAATGAGCTTTGAACTCATCCTACTCTTCTTGCAAGGGCTCCTCATAATTTGTTCCTACCTCACACTCATTGTTTTAGATGAACTTGGCTAGGATCTAATGGTAGGGTTTAGTAAGTAGGATGAATTCAACAAAGGAAGGAGCATGCTCTTGTTCGTTTCAGTGGATGAGTTCATAGCCTCACTTTACTTCCATGTCTATGCAGTCTACAAAAATGCCTGCTTGAGCTTTGCACAAATAAAGTTGTACTGTTCATTGTTGAGCACCATGTACTTGAGTTCTTGGTTGCACAACCTAAGGGATTACCTAGGCTCCACCATGATAGGACTAGCAAGGTGGTTAACCCTATTTTCTTGTTGTGTAGGTAGGACAATAAGTGTACTTGGGATGGATGATGAAGATTTTTTGGAATTTATGATGTTGATCAAAAGTTACGAAAGAAATGGCTAAGTCTAAAAAATGTAGAAAAATGGCTAAGTTTGAAAACTACAAAAAAATGACTAACTCTGGAAAAAATGGCTAAGTCTTGAAGATTGCAGAAAAATGTCTAAGTCTAGAGACTATGCTCTCTACACTTAGAGCCAACTACACTCCTTAATAAGAGCCTAGAATTTAGTTAAGTGTAGGAATGTGAATGCTCTAGGTTTGCTACATGGGGTTCTAGGGGAACTAGCAATGGGGTCTAGTCTACACCAACCTATTAGTAGACAATGTCCATGCTAGCCTAAGATTTAGCTACTACCTTATGTGGCAGGTCCATAGGGGTGTTGGGTCTATGCTAGCCTAGAGCTAGCAATGGTGATGTATAGAGCACACAAGACAACAATCAACATAGTTCTTATAGAGGGAAATAGATCTTACCCTCCTTCTAGCATCAAAAAAACTATAGCAACTAAAAACATTAGTAGCTGGAATGGAACATCAAGAGGTTTATGAGCACATAGCTTTAACCTTGCATTTGTGTGAGGGCCTATTGGGGGTAGAGTTGGGGTGCCTAGAATAGTCTTATTAATCAAATTAAGACTTACGAAATGCAATTCCGAAACGATGCTAAGTGTTAGCATGGTGTTCGTGGTGTCAATGGGGGTGAGCACAACCCAAGTTTCTTAATGTGAAATGAAGGTGTCAACACATGGCTATGTAGAAAAATAGCACAAGGAAAATGCCAAAATGTAACTAAAAATGCTAAAAATGCACAATGGGAGGGCGAGAGAGAAAGTGGCACCACTCCAAACGGGGTTGAGTGTAGTTAATCTCAAGAGTTAAGAAGGTACATGGTATATAACAGGCATAGTAGGTAGTGTATTCATAGTCTTGGGGTGTCTAGGCTACAAAACCTTATGTTTGCCATGATTTTTATGCCTATCGGGTTGGCAATCATAGTGTGCAGTGGATTGCAATTGTCTGCAGTGTCTTGTGGTGAGGTATGGTGGTGTTTGAATGCTTTGCCTTGCTGAAATGCCAAAGTGCCAAATACCAAATATGCCAACCAAAATGGCAAAAATGCCAAGCTTGTTTTAGATTTGCTGAACCCTAAAATGTAGAAGGCTGGGGTATTTATAGGCCTACGATTCCCATGGAATGCATATTGGTTGCCATGTGGCATTGTGATAGTTGGGACTATGCTACACTCAACTACGCTCTCCACTAAAGCAAGTAGTGTTATGCTCTAGTGTGCTCCAATGGACCTTGAGAGATTGCTAGATTGTGACTACACTACCAACTACATGTTCGTGTGCCAAAAAAATGACAATGTACTTGAAAAAATATAAAAAATTGCAACTTTGGAGACTACACTCTAAGACTATGCTATCCACTGTCTTGAGTGGTGTCAAGCATAGTTAGAATTTTGGGACAAAGGGGGATGCCAAAATGATGCATGTTGCTTGTCAGAGGTGTGTTGGAGTTGAGTTGCATTCTAGTGCTACATTGTGGAGGCCTTTGGTGGCTATCCTACACAACTATGCTCAACTACACTCTGGATTGCAAGAGAGCATAGTCTAAGACTTAGATAAATTTTATAGAAAAGTGGGCTTATGCTAACTACACTTTGGAGGAGGCTAACTACGGTCCCAACTATGGTTGATTGTAGTCCGAACATTGAGAAAATTTTTACAAAATCTAGCTCCTAGTTGGCTATGCTCCATGGCAGTGAAGAGCATAGCCTTAACAATTAAAAAAACTACAAAAAACTAGGCCTTAATGCTATCTATACTTGACTATGCTCTAGTTTGGTGGAGAGTGTAGTCTCGATAGTTAGAAAATTTTGCCAAACTATTTCTTCCATGCCCATCATGTTCTATAGCTACTATCTTGACACTTAGAAAAATTTGCAAAATGGCCTATAGTGTTGACTGCACTCTCTACTAAGTTGACTATGCTCCAGTGTAGTGGAGAGCATATTCTCAAAACTTAGAAAAATATACAACTTCTTGCTTCATGCTAACACTTAGGTAAAATTGCAAAATGTTAATCTTTGGAGCTAACTATGCTCTCCACTGGGTTGACTGCACTTTGGTGTAGTGGAGATCATAGTCCTAGCACTTAGAAAAAACTTGCCTTGTGTTGACACTTGACAAATTTGTAGTGAAGTGTAGCCCAAATTTGGTGGTGTTTCAGTCCTTAGTTTATGACTACAAAGTTAGATAAATTTCCAGAAAGTCACCCCATAAGTGTTGATTTTCTTATAACCCTTCACAATTATCTATTATGTTCATATTCATGGCTCTTAATGATGGTTATGGTTCCTTAAGAGTTATTATTTAAGTATTCTGGCATTAATATGATTGATTTTTCATTAAAAATTTCAAGTTTCCTTTTATCCTTACCCTTAACATACCTTTTGGGCATTAGGAATTTTCAAAAAAAAAAAAAAAGCAAATGGTTTAGATTTTCCTCACTAGCACAACACCCCACCCCTAAAATCCCCATGACTAAGATGAGCACTCTTGCTTCAAATCAAAGTGGTAATGTGTAGGATATGGCTTGGGAAAGCTAGGAGGTTAGAGCTCAATTCATAGGAAAAAATTTGAAAAATATGCCTTGCTTCAAATGAGAAAGAATGAAAATTTTGGCTAAGTGTCTGCCTATATATACTTTTGATGCCAACCAATATCAAATATTTGACATTGGGGCTCTGATATCAAGGTGGATTCAATATTGGGGCCTAAAAATTTTCAGTTTTCATAAAGTTCTGTAGACCAAGAGTAATTCTCTATGAATGTTAAGAAGGTTTAAAGTAGAATCATAGGATCTTAGATGATAGATTATGCACATTTCATCAAAAATTAGGCACAGATAATGTGTGAAGAAGGAATCTTAGACTATGAAAGTTCATAAGATGGATAAGAAGTGTAATGAATTCATGTTCTAAGAATAGATAGTTTAAATGATATGGGAAGTATTTATTGATTTTTGTTAATGCTAGAAGGTTCAAGATGATGTAGAATCTCTTGATAGGTATAAGGTATAATAGTTATACAAGTGGATCCTTTCCAAGGTAGGCTCTAGCCCTTAATGCCCTTGTATAACCATGTCTAAAATGTCCTTAGGCACTTGAGTTGAATTTACTACATACCTATTTAGCAAAACACACATGTTAGTATCACCAAGTTGAGAAAATAACTCTATGTTACATAAAACTAGAAGTTATGACTACCCTTATAGTGAGATGAGATGGAATTAGAAGGGATTGTAGAAATTAGGACATGAGGTATCCTACAATAGGCATAGTGAATTCCTGTGTTTTATTAGTGGTTAAAGTAATCATTAGCCTTTTTGTCCAAGATTCAAACAAAGTCTAGACCACCATCTAGTGACATAAAATTGTTTCATCTTTTGGAATTATAATTAAAACTATCAATTTTGCAATGAGTATTGTCACTTGGCATGTTATCCAAGGGAGGAGTTTATTCATGGTAGTTTATTTATTTTTTAGATTTCTAAGCAGTCTCCTACCTTCAGGGATGGGTAACTTGTCTTTCTAGTGGGATCCCCAGACATTTATTTTGTGCTCTTTTTATTTTTATTTGTGCCAACCATTTAGGTATCACTTATTTTACTCTTACTCCCATTTTTTTAGATCTACAATGATATAATACAACCTCAGCAACATGATAGAACTCATAATAGAATCCAAATAATCCACAAATCCCCTTGACATCACACCCTTTTCATTCTCACTTGGTTCTTCACTTTTTGGTTTAAACATAATGATCATAGGTTTATTCTTAGTTGTATGATGGAAAAGAATATTATTATGGCCATGGTAACAATCTCTTATTAATGGAATGGATAGATGGATGATGTGGGCTCACTATTCAAATAATCAATCCCTTATGACTTGATAGCATAGAGAAATCTTCATCTTATTAGACTACATCTTGCCTTTATTTGTAATGTGTATTATTAGTACAAAGGAAATAGAAAAAAAGTATGAAGAAGGTGTAAAGAACAAAAAATATCAAAGAATGAAAAATGTTAAATAATTAAAAAATGTTAAAGAATATCAAAATTTTAATAAATGAAAAATGTGAAAGAATAAGGAGATGTCAAAGAATGTGAAAGATATAAAAGAATAGGAAAAATAATATTAAGAAATAGGAAAAGTTAAAATAATTGTAAAAAAATAAAAATGGAAAATAACTTACTAATTCCAAAATCAAGGCAAAGTGTCTCCCCCACATTGAACTCATGGGTGAGTATTTAGAAAATGCTCCCTAGGTCTCTTGGATCATACACTTTAGATGATTCACTTACCATCTTTATTGATTTAACTTTTCTATTATTGTTCCATGTGATTGTAATGGTAGTTGAGTTTTGATCATCTATGTCCTTGTTCTCTTTCCCTTTTGGTGTATAATTATAAGTTATTAATTTCATTTTTGTGTCCTTAGCCAGAGTCATTTTCTAAAAATGGGAATTAATAGATGATTCAGATTGTTCCATGCATAGTTTAGATGGTTGAAGGTTCTCAATTAGTGGCCACATAGTGTCTTTTGGTTTAGTGGCTCCTGCTCTTTCTTTTGTACACATTTATTTTTCACTGTTGTTGTGGACTAGCATGGTAATTGTGTTGGTGTTTTAAATGATTGATCCACAACTACACCCTTTTTTTTCAGCAATAATGCATGGGATTAACTATGTATGTATGGCTTCATGCTTATCCTTCTTAGAGATCTCAATAGATATATCTCTCATACTTAGCTTAGCATCAATTATGCTAAGCCATGCTCTCTCCATGATAATTGAAAATTCCATGCCAGCATCTTTCACATCGATTACTAGAAAGTTTGTTGAATAAGACCACCCATTGATAGTGGTCACTACATCATCTATCTATCCTAAAGGAATGGTGATAGACTAATCTGCAAGCTCCAACCTGATCTTGCACTCTTTCAATGGTGGTAGGTTTCATGCTTGATATGTTTTGTAAGAGATCAAATTTACCCTAGAATTTGAGTCTAATAGAGATTTACATGGTATATTTCCAGCTACTTGTAGATAAATCAAAGGAATTCCTAGATCAATTCTCTTCTTAGGAAGTGGCCCTATCTTTATCTAGTCTATAACGATTTCTGTACACATGATAGTTTGCATGTTTGGATTAGATGGTGATAGAAGCTTGTTGGTAGTAAGAGAATTTATGGTAGAAGAAATTTTTTTTGATGAAGCTCTAATTCTACCAGCCTTTTTAGGACTTGTCCTAAAGAAAGGATGTTTTTTCATTTGGCGTTTATTGTTGCTAGTAGGGTTCTCTATCTAAATGTTCACTACCCTTGTAGCTTTTCTCCACTACGGTTAAGATGGTAATTCATGTTGCATAGCAGGTGGTGGCACTAGTGGTAAATGATTAGAAGGGGAATTTGATATGCAAGCTATTAGAAAATGTGAGTGAGGAATCAAATCCATCCTTAGAGTAGTAGGTTTGTAGTGTTATGGTGGATAGTAATGAGAAGAAGTTTGAACTGATGTGTTTCCTGGAGACATTGGACATTGAACATAATATCCATAAAGGTCTAGTTTCTTGAATGGATATTGGTTCCTTGGCGATGGCATTGCTCATGTCTATGATTGCTGCCACTACTTCTAATATTACTCCTATGGGTAGGGTAGGCTCTACTTGGGTAATATGTTGGCTAGAAGGGTTTCTTGATATTACCTTGAGGATAAGGAAATCTTCTAGACATCTACTTCTTGATAGAGCTTGGATTGAGTGCATATACCCTAGATTCTTACAAGTGGAACATAATAGGACAACATCCCTTAGGATGTTTGTACTAGCACACATTGCATCCTTCTTCTTTCTTTGAACTAGAGTTAGTGAATCCTTCAATGGCAGCAACTTTTTCTTTGTTCTTATAAATTTCTCATCCATCATATCTTTTCTTCTTCTTTTCCCTACCCCTATTAAGTGCTTTTTCAGTATTTTCTTTAACAATCTTTCAAGCTGTAGCAATTTTTTCATCCATTGAATCCCAAACTTTCTTTACCTTAGTTAATATATCAATGACTGATTTTTGAATAGGTAGAGTCTTTTTCTAGATAACATCTTTCAAGGTTTCATCCTCTTTCTTGTCACATATTCTCACATCTTTCTTTCAAATTGATGGGTTTCTATTATACTCTTCAACCAGTTTCCTCTTTGTTAGCTCACCCTCCTCTTTTGCCACTTGGTCAATTAGCCTTTGGATGCGATGAGCGGTCATTTTTGATAACCTACCTTGCACATAAATCCCAAAAGTCTCTCTAGTTTTACTCCACAACCCATGTCCAATATGCCTAAGCTGTTCCCTTGGTGAAAATTCATGGCCTAGGCATTTGTGTAATAGTAAATACTATCTATCCATTGCTACATCAAGGGTCTCATAAGCCCCTTGCTTCCATCCCTGGATTTGTTTCCTTAATTTAGACACTCACGATAAGTTTGACCCTTGCTTCCATCCCTATCCTTATTTTCTTAAGTTGGATACTCATGAATAAGTTTGATATTTATCATTAAAGAGTTCAAGTGGTACTCCATCATCTAATTAATTTAGGTTCCAGTAACCTATACCAACTTTCTACTTCCTTCACAAGTGTTATAGGAAATAGCTTTAATTTTTTTCCAATCACTTTCAATATTTTGGAGGGCACAGGCATCATGGAAAGATTGAAGGTGATTTTGTGAATTAGCATTAAGTCACCTTTAAATCTCAGCAGGTTGTTCAGGTCTACCTATTTGATTTGGCTATCCCTCATGTGCCTATTTGGGATGTGAACGACTTCCAAGATGTTAATCATACTACAGGTTGCCATTAGGGGTTCATTATTTTGATCAGTTTCATGTGCTTTAGCAATGCCCCCTTATGTGCTCATGCCTTTCCTGATCCTCTCTTTGATATTTGTGTCTTCTTTGTTTGTACTCTTCATCTTCTAAATCATAATTTCTTGAATGTCAATCATAAAAATCATAAGTTTTTCTTTCTTTCCTGTCATAATCTTTGTGCCTTGGCCACATCTTATCAAAGTCTTTTAATGATCATGAGGATGAGGATGAGTTAGTAGGAGAATGGTGCCAGCTTGTTCTCCTTTTATGACTCTTGTATTTATCTTTGTGGGATTCTACAAATACTTTTGGCCTTGAGTTCATTTTATATCTTGATTTGATTGCCTTCCTCTTAGGTGTCTCTACTAGGGTACACTACATTTGAACTTTGATAGGTTCTTCCAATCTAATGATAGGTGTTTTTGAAGGCTCTTCATGATTCTCATGGAGCTATTTTGTAATGAATGTATCAACATCAAGTTCCTCCAAGATCGAAACAGTGTTGACCTGCTTTCCTTTGTTATGTGCATGATTGATTTCCATGGTAGCATCTCTCCTCATCTACTTCTTTGTGGGTTCATAGGGCCTATTGATGTGCTTAATCACATGGTACCCTTCCTGGATTTGATCCAAATTCATTCCCCTTAAGTCACTTTGAAGCATGGTGAATACTGCACATTCTAGAGGCAAGATAATGTTGCCTTGTATGTCTCTTCATCTCATTTGACTATCCTAATGGAAGATGAAAGTAAAGTCTAGATGATAAGAATTAGTGTGAACATAATTCATTCTTTGGCATCCCCTATTTTTCTTCATTTGAGGCCAAGTTTGCAATTTAAGACATTGGTTAAGTGTGTGTAACTTATTTGGGGTTATTAAAAAATTAAGATTTTAATTTTGGAAAATCAATTACTAAGCATACATTGATGTGTCCTCAGCAATGGTGCTAATGATGAGTGGTGGAGGAGTCCAATACCTAACCATACGAGATACAAGTGTTCACACATAGCTTGGTTGAATTCCATAGACAAGGAAATGTGATTATATTAGTAGTTGGTGATGAGTGGTGAGGTACCCCTACACTCAACCATACGAAACGAGCGTAGCACGCATGATCCGGTCGAACTCCACAGACTAAATGCCTAAACACCGCAAGGAACACTTGGGGTTAATTGTTCATTGTCTTCCTAGACTTACTTGTTTTTGTCACGGTGTATGGTTAAGTAAGTCCGAGGTATATGATTTTTTTGGTATTTTCAGATTTATCTCCTATGCTAAATGGTGAAGGGTTGAGGGACTAAAACTAACTCTAACTAATGTCCTAAGTCTATATTAACTAGCGTCAGCATCTGTTCCCACTTGCCGTACACACCCTGAGTTGTGCAACTGTGGCTACCAAACGCTAATCGTTACTGGGATTACCACACGTAACGCACGTGCTCGAAGTGGTCGTACTGAGGCACCTAGTTAGCCTAAGTGTGATAAGCAGCCGATTCCTTGGCTAGCTGTACACACCCGTGGGTGCTCGTCGCCAAGTTGTACTTATCCCACGTTCTAGCCTAATGCGATGAGCAGCCGATTCCTTGACTAGCCGTACACATCCGTAGATGCTCGTAATCAAGTCATACTCGTGCACACTAACAACAAGCAATAAATAACAATAAATAAAATCATGTACTACAAGGTTTATCCAATCAAGTTCATCTTTATTGCCATACACAACTTGTGTTCAGGTTACAAAGTTGCTCGAATAAAGAGCCGTTCACTCTAGGACTCCTACTGCGGGCACATGGGAAATTAATCTAACTCTGGAGTGTTTAAACTGCCAGAGCTTCACTACTTCTAGCAAGGATTGAGAATGAGGGGAGTGCCACCTCTTATTTATAGATATGACAGCAGACCGCGATATCGTGTACGCAATATTGCAGGGGACGCGTTATCGCGTCGGCCGCGATATTACGTACGCGATGTCGTGGCTTGTGCAATTCATGTCTCATCATACCCCCATGACTGAATAAAAACTCATCCTCGAGTTCCTTACAATAATATCGGGTAGGTATGGGATTATTGAGGGAAATGGAACTAATGGAATGACATGTGAACGGTTCATTATTACAAGACTTGACAAGACTGGTGTTCATGACAATAAGGGTGAACACCTTATTACAATGACATCAGGCCACATTTGGCAGCTAAGAGAAAAGAGGAGAGAGAATAGAAGAGAAGAAGAGAGAAGAGTCTTGCTACTGCCAACGCCTAGATTGCACCTTCTGTTGTCCATCCATAAGCGCATAATCCATTCTACTCCTTGCATAGCTGCTTTAGCGTTGCTCCATTCCAAGTGTTTACTCCAGATCCATTCCAATATGTTGTTTGCATGATCACCATATGCACACACAACACAATCATATATTAGCAAGGGTAATTGAATCATTAAGTAATTAATACCTTGCTTCGGTGTAAGTCCATTGGCTAGGTTGTGGTATGGCTGATA
>MNCI01032318.1:738444-833996 GCA_015680685.1 Gnetum montanum | reverse complement strand
TTAGCCTAAGTGTGATAAGAAGCTGATTCCTTGGCTAGCTGTACACACCCGTGGGTGCTCGTAGCCAAGTTGTACTTATCCCACGTTCTAGCCTAATGCGATGAGTAGCCGATTCCTTGACTAGCCATACACATTGGACTACCACTGGGATTACCAAGCACAGATCTTGGAATACACTACTGGGTTACCAAGTAGTCACAATGCTCATAATCAAGTTGTACCCCCGCGTTGCGACGAGCAGCTGATTCCTTGATTAGCCGTACACATCCATAGATGCTCGTAATCAAGTTGTACTCGTGCGCACTAACAACAAGCAATAAATAACAATAAATAAAACCATGTACTACAAGGTTTATCCAATCAAGTTCGTCTTTATTTCCATACACACTTGTGTTCAGGTTACAAAGTTGCTCGAATAAAGAGCCGTTCACTCTAGGACTCCTACTGCGGGCACATGGGAAATTAATCTAACTCTAGAGTGTTCAAACTGCTAGAGCTTCGCTACTTCTAGCTAGGATTGAGAATGAGGGGAGTACCACCTCTTATTTATAGATATGGCGGTGGACCGTGATATCGCGTACACGATATCGCAGGGAAGGACGTGCTATCATGTACGCGATATCGCNCGATGTGTATGGTTTAACTCATGGTGAGGTGTATGATCTATTGATTTTGTAGGGCCATTTCTCCTAGCTATGATGGTAAAGTTTGAAAATGATTCTAACTCTATGAAAAATGGTAAAACAATCTACTTTAGCCTAGAGTGATGAGAATCTATTCCTAACTTGTTGTACATGTCTTGGGCTCAAGTAACCATTACTGGGATTATCAAGTGAGTTCACTACAGAATGAATCAAGTGAAATCACTACTGGGTTACTAAATGATTACAGTTAATTCTTGAAGCTAATCATACTTATTTTTCTTTACTCATGAACAACGAAAGTAAAGTACTTGCATATGCAACTAATTAAACTAGGAAAACTGTAAGAATTATTCCAAGTAAAATAATAAAGCTAATTGGATGCTGTAATGATGGAAAATAATCTTGATCTTTATTTCTATCATGAACTATTCCCAAGTACACTTCACTCGAATAAAGACTCTATACAATTGCTTAACATCACACTATTGGCATTTACTCTATTGTTCAACTATGAAAATAAACCACAAGAGTCTACCTATGGTTGGAATGAAAAGTTATTTGGACCATGTGCCTAAGTATCATATTTATAGGCCTACATGTGTTTGTGATATTGGATCAAAATATGATTTATCAAATATGAATTTCTCAAATAACTAATATTTTAATAGGATTTGTTATTATACCAATCTACAAGATAATACATCTAAAAATCTAAATCTCCTAGTGCCAAAACAATAGTTCAAATGTTGGCTAAATAACTAATGTTTTAAAAGAATTTGCAACAAAATCCTCAAATTCTTCTTATGTAGCTTTTCTAATAAAGAGTATACCAAAATATCATCAATAAACATAATGATAAACTAGTCTAGGTAAGATCTCATGACACTATTTATGAGATGCATGAATACTACAAGAGTATTAGTACATCCAATTAGAAAGATCAAGAACTCATAATGCTCATATCATATCTTGAATATTTCCTTAGCAAAATCCTCCTCTTCAATTTGAATTTAGTGGAATCCTAACTTCATATATATCTTTGAGAACACTTAAGCTCCTTTCACCTTGTTAAACAAATTATCTAGCTATGAGAAGGTGTGCTTCTTCTTCATCATTACTTGATTTAACTACTGATAGTCATTTCACAACTACACACTACTCTCTTTCTTCTTGATGAAGAGAACAAAAACATTCTAAAAGAAACATATGTGAATGAATTGAACCTTTTCAAGTAATTACCAAAGTTGAATCTTCAATCCTGCTAACTTGATAGAAGACATCCTATGTGAAACCTTATAGATAGTTTTAGCACTAGGTTTGATATGTATCTCAAACATTACATTACATCTTGAATGTAAACTAGATAGCTTTGAATGAAAAACATCAAGAAAATTATGAACAATAGGAAAGTCATCAATTGTAAGAAAAAAAGGAGATTGGATAATTAAAACTGTGTAGAAATGTCCCTTGTATAATGAATGACAAAAATCAAAATAAATCATAATTACTAAATCAAAAATCATACCTTTAGGATCCATTATGGTGTTGGGTAGGATTTCTAGTAGATAGTCTATTAAAGCATAGAAATAATCATATGGCATTGTACAACCATGGTTCCCTATAGGTTTTCCACCCTACTAAGAGTCTCCTAAATAATTTAGATAGTTGAAGATCTTACTACCTAGCTAAGCATATTTTTGGTAGTTGGGACATTTCCTATGGATGTGTCCAACTCTACTACTAACTTAGTAAGTAATTGGTTCAAAAATATCTCCACCACTACAATGTATTATTGTAGCATCTACTACTATTACCCAACAAAAATAGAATCCTATATCTACATTGAAACACCACCAATTTTAGGCTTCTATAGTTTAATAATAGATTTCTCTAAGTATCAAAACTTAGGCAAAATTTTTCTAAGTCTAGTGTTATGCTCTACAATGTAGATAGCGTAGCACACCTCAGGTCCTATTTTTTGCAAAATGTTTTGAAGTCTACCTGCTACACTCCCTAGCATGGCTAGTGTAGCACACTTCCATGGCTAGTCTATACAAATGTCAAGCCAGAAGTAGTCAAGGGTTATTGGGGATGGACTAAATAGTTTGGGAAATTTTCTATCTCTCAAACTATCAAGCTCACTGTGCTCTCCAGCATACCTAGCTTGACAGATGTCCTAGTTGTTAGCTCACCAAAGTACCAAGCTAGAGTCTATCAAAAGTGCTTAGGATGAAAAAAATAGTTTGGAAAATTTTCTATCTCTTGGGCTATCACACTCTGGAACATTGCACAGTGTAGCAAGCTTGACACAAGTTTCAAGGCCCAATTTTGCCTAAGTGTTAGATAAGGATCTATCAAGCTAGCTCAATATGGAAGATGCATTTGGCACATTTTCTAACTTTTGAGGTTGCCAAACCTGCTACACCCTAGAGTGTGATTAGCGTGTCATTAAGGAACATTTTAAATTTCATCAAAATTTGAAAAAGTATTCATGCTACACTATGTAGTGTAGATAGCATGACAAGTGTGGCAAGTCAAAATCTGCAAAATTTCACTAAGTGTTCATGCTACACTCTGTTACATTGTGCAATGTAGCTAGCTTAACAAATGGAAAATGACTTTGATAGCATCCAAAAGCCTCCAAAACTCAGCATTGATGTTCATCTTAGTTCCAATGTTCCTTCGATGGCCAAGATCAGCAGTTTGCATTTCTTTTGCACCCCCCATTGGTCCCTAAAATTGTCCCTACAATTGATCCTACTCGGAAGAGGGGGAAGACATAGTCCTAAAGCATAGTCTCCAAGTTGCATTGTTTTGACACTATTTGTAGGTATATGGTGATCTCTTAGACTTGGGCACATGCAATTCAGGCAGTGTGGTCATAGTTCAGTAGTCTCTGGGTACTCGTTCCTATCCTACAAAGTGTAACACTTTGTTACAAAGAGTGTAACATGTTAGTGTGATCCATCTATGCCCATGTCACATGGAACCTAGGCCATATGGCATCCAATCCACATTTCACGCCTAACCTAGTCCTATAAATACCCTGACATTCAACATTTTAGGGGTTGGGAAATCATAAGAGCATTAGGCATTTGAGCATTCCTACCATCTTTGCTACTCTCGCACTTGAGCATCCAAGCTTGACACCTTAGTAAGTACTATGATACAGTCTTCCCTTGCATCCATAGAGCATGATGATAACCAACCCAGTAGGCCCAAGCTTCCTTGTAGCTACCAACACCATGTCCCTATGTCCTAGAGACTATGACTGCATTGCTACACTACCACTATGCCTATCTAATGCCATGCACTATTTTCACATCCTGTTCAAGCAAAAGTTATGCTTCCCAGCTTTGGGGTGGTGCATTTCTCTACTCCCAAACTTTTGTTCCATTTTCTTTCTCAACATTTTTTTCAAATTTTTAGCATGAATCTTGCATTTATCTACTATTTATACGCATTTTTATGCTTAAGTTTTTATTCTTTAGGCCAAGACTTGATGCTACACTCTTGCTTGTTGTCCTGGCTCCCACATGTAACGCTCCATAAACGATTATTTTTACACCATGTAAGTCCCTATCTGATCAACCAAACCATTTAGAGCACCTCATTTTTGTTTCCCTAGCATGTCCCTCACATAGATTTGAGGTTAGGCTATACAACCATGGACCTCTCAGTGTTCCAGCCACCAACGTTTTCAGATGTCATAGTTTTTGGTGCTAGAAGAAGGGCCTCCCATTTCTTCTGTGTTCAAAGGGTAGTCTGATGTGCTTTCTACATCCCCATTACTAGCAACAAGCTAGCATAGACATGACATCCCTATGGACTTTCCACGATAGTAGATGGATCATAAGCTAGCGTAGGAGTTTCCTGCATTCCAGTTGGTGCAGATTGGTCCTGGTTGATGGTTCCCTTGGAACCTCATAGGATGGAAAGCCCAAACTATGTCCATCACATCAAGCTCTAAGTGGTCTATAGAGTGTAACAACCTTGTGAGTGTAACAGTCCCTCAGAGTGTAATGAGCATAATGCCAAAGATAGCCATTTTTTAGCGTTTCCAAACTTAATCATTTTTTGGCCTATTTTTTATAATTTTCATACTTAGCCATTTTACTTTAAAGTTTTCTATACTTATACATTTTTTGTAAGAATTTTCTTTTCTCCCATCATTTCTATATAGTAAAATGAACCTCGTTAACACCTTAGTTGTTGCCTTAAGCTTGGAGGTGTCTCACCCCATTTAACATGTGGAAGAAGTTGAGCAACCACCTAGCCTTGTGCAACCACAATGGTGGTCTCTCCAACTATGATACTGATCGCCTGAACACACGACACTCAATGATGAATAGTACAACTTCCTATGCACAAATATTCAAGTAGGCTTGTCATTGGACTACTAGGAAATGAAAGCAAAGTGTAGTTTCAAAATCATCCACTGAAATGGGAGGGAATTCTTGCACACCCCTAATGCGATCATACCACTCACTGACAACTTCAAGTGGATCTTATACCAACTTATTAAGGTGAACAGGCTAAGAGAGTAGGATGTAGTATCAAACTATGATGAATCCCTACAAGATGAATAGGAGGAGTTTGAATCCCACTCTGATAGTGGTGTCCCATTTTACATCTCAGTCCAATAGCCTACTCCCATTTTCATGTCACACTAGCCATAGTCCTTTTCCTTCTTTGAGGTGGTCGTGATGTTTCCACTGTACAAGTCTTCACTAGTGGTAGCCAGCCACCAAGACTTTCCTATGCAATAGAGTGTATGAACTTCTACTTCCTTTTCCTATGTCATTTCATTGTAGTCCATTCAGTCTTCATAGTTAGCATATGTGATGCCAATGCTACCATATGTGCACACCATGCCCATATCACAGCCACACATAAGTCACATTCCTATTATCCCAGCCATCTCAGTCTCACCACCAACAAAAATCCAAACCTCAACTATGTGGTGGGGTGCAACATCTATACCCATTGTACAACTATCACACATGCTATAGTACACATAGCAACAAACTTACCAAGTGTCACACATGGTAACATAACCCACAATAGGGCTGTGGGCCACTTTGACAGCATTGCCAATGGCACAACCAATGCAACCCTTTATAGCATCTCTAAGTTTGGACTAGGCATTCCAACTTATTCAAACTATCACAGAGGAGGTCAGGTGGCCTAAAGCGGCCAACTCATAAATGGTCCATGTAATGGACTTCTACTAAGATGATCCCATTAGCCTTGCAGTTCCTCTACTAACACTACCTTTTGGGGTTTAACTTCCCTAATTCATAGAATACAATAGTGAGGGTGATCCCAGTGCTCAGTTGGTAACTTTCCATTTTGAGTGCTTACTATTGCAAGCATGGCCAAATGTGATCATCCATGTTTTTTCCATGTCTCTTATTGGCAAAGCTCTCAATTGGTATCGTGCACTCCCTAGATCTTCCATCTCAACTCTAGAGGAGTTGCTCAGCCAATTCATAACTCGCTTCAAGTAAAACTTGAAGCCTAAGCCCATGCTAAATCAGTTGATGAACATTAAACAAGGAGCACTATAACCAATGCAAAAATTCATACAATGCTAGAGTGCCTCCCTTAATGAGATTCGTGAGCCAATAGTCAAAATCCACCTGTTGGCCATTTTCAAGGTTGTAGTAAACAATTTTATCAAATCGACGTTGTACTATTTATCCCTGCATTCTCTTAGCCAAGATTTTTCTCAAAAAAAGAGCATACAAGATGTGCTGGAAGCCAGTAGGAACCTAACTTACATGGCTTATAAAAATGTGCATGTGGAGAAAGACAAAGAAAAGGGGAAAGCCACACCAACTGTGGTAGCTATGGCTAATGAAGCCAAGTCAACAATAACAAGCTAGCTGCTAAGCCACCTAAGGTCCCAACTAATAACAATAAAGCATTTGGTTTTGGCAACATGAGAACCAACTAACTTGCATCATCGACGACCATGGGGTAAGCTCCCCCAAGGCCAAACTTTGAGTGCAAGGATTGCTCAAAGTACACCCCTTTGCCAATCAAGCTATTAGAGCTTTTGGATAAATTACTTGGTGTTGGGTGCATTCAGCATAAAAAATGTCCAAGGATGTGTGCAAACACCCTAAGATGTACTATGAGGTCCTCCAAAACCCTTTTGTGGCTATGTTGAATAAGCCTTCGGTACCTAAGAACTTTATATTAGACCAATTCTGCTACATGGCCATCAGCTACATGGCCATCAGCTACATGGCCATGACATAGATTACTGCTTAGCATTGAAGGATGACATTCAATGCATGATTGATCAAGGAAAACTGGTCCTTGATGAAAGTAATCTTGTTTAGCTAGAGAACTAGTCCATGAAGGTCTAAAAAGACCTACTAAATGGTAGTAGTGTAGGTTACATTATTAATGCTATTAGCATTGATGATGATGCAGAGCTAGCACATGAACCATTTGTGATTTGTGTGTCCTCTGGTGATACTAGGGCCATAACGCCAACTTGATTGTAGGCCCCCTTTGTTATTAAGGAACCAACTTAGGTGCCCATGACACCCTTTGTGGTTAGGGCATTGCAACACATTGCAACAATAGCAACCTAGACACCTTTTGCCATTAGGATGCCAAAGTGTGTGGACCCCCCACCTACTCAAGGTCCAGTGGTGGGGGCTACATCACAACCTTCTTTCCCAAGGAGACATGATGAGCATATGACCGAAACGATAACTAGGAAATGCATGGAGCTGGGTCCTCCTAAGCCTACCCCCTTGTCAACTATTTCCATGGCCTCATCATCTTAGGCCACCAACATAGACAAGAAAACTTAATAGCCAAACACCAAGGCTCAAAGGCCCATGGCACAATCAAGGAAAAAATATCCTCCTTGAGAAATCTATCTCCTAGGATGCATGGAGGAGATAAAGACCACCAAACAAACTGATGGTGGAAAATATTTTCTAGATGCATTGGCACAGGTTAAAGAAGCCCTATAATAGAAAAACACAACATTGAGCTTATATGACTTGATTATGACTTCTTCCACTCACTGCAAAGCCTTGGTTCACATACCTACATTTATTCCTATTTAGGAAGACATGCCAACAGATGAAAAGGCTATCCATGCCATAATTCTCCTACTTGCAACCATAGAGCCAACGTCAACACCCTTGACCTTTTGTGATGAGGCAATCAAAGTTGACTTTGAAAAGGGTTAGCTAACCACTACACCTATGTTCATAATGATTCACATGGGTCAATTCAAGATTCATAGGATGCACATAGATGATGTGGAAGCAACCAATGTTATTCCATTCCCCATCATTGACAAGCTTGGCCTAGTGGATCAAATTAGGCCAACAACAACAACATGTTTGAAATCCTTTAATGGAGCATATGTGGATGTCAAGCGGATAGTCATGATTGATTTCGTGGTAGGGGAGCAATTCTCCACTAATGTTGAGTTTATCATGGTTGAAGAGATGCCTATATTCAACCTAATCCTAGGGAGGTCTTGGTTAGCCAAGCTATAGGTTGTTTCTTCACCTATCCACTAGGAGTTCCACTTGCCTTACAAAGGTGGGGAGGTGATGATCTTCAGTGACAATGTAGCCCCTCCAACCATCAACAACATAGATGCCAAACAAGAGTTAGAGATAAAGATCTCTGTGGACACACCACCCATTGGCAATGAAAGTTGATGTTTTTTGACCAATGTTAAGCAACCAAGTAAGATAAGAAACCTCCATGAGGAATCCCTATGGGCAGAATTTCCCTTTTTTGCAGTAGATGATGGCCTAGGGGAGTACCATCTAGTGCCTGCTAGGCCTTATGCACCACTTAACCTACATCAGGCTAGGAAGCATCTACACGACTAGGGAATGCCCCTAATTTTCATGCTTGTCCTATTTTTTTTGTCCCTTTGTATGTACAATTATAGTTTGCATCGTGCATTAGTTACAATTTCATTTAGCTTTCTTTACAAAAAAAAAGGAGACAAAAAGAGGCCCAGAAAGGCCTTAAATTATTGCATGGCTTGCCAAGGCCTAAAACTAGCAACCAACTTCCTTTCACATAATGGCCCGAAATGGCCTTAAACTATTGATGGTCCAAAATGGGTTAAACCTAGCAATGTCCCTATTTCCCTAGCCTTAAACTAGCATGGGGCCCACAAGGGACCTAATTGCATTAACTAAATCATAAGTTAAAATTGTAATGATAAAAAAACCATGAATGAGAAGCAAATAACTATCATATCTTCCATTGAATCATCAATACATCATCCAAAATTACATCAACAACATGAAATATCTAGAAAGACAAAAAATTGCCCAATAGTAGGACTACATTGTAGGCACTTTAGTTTGCATTGTATGATGGGAAGTTAAGGCTCTTCCCCTTTATCTTTGTTTGCTACTCCATTGGGTCCCACACCCTCACCTAGAGCCTACATCAAATAAAAATGAAACAGTAAACTAATCAATAAATGAGATAACATGCAAAAATATAATGAAATAGACAACAATAAAGTAAGTTAAACCAACCTGAGATGGGCCTGCATCCATGTCTGGTGGCATCCTATCAAGGTCAACCTCTAAGCGTTGAAGGATTTCATCCTCTGACATGTGTGTCTAGTTCTCCTCATCCAAATCAACGCCCATGATGGTTTTACCTTTTTCCATGGCTATCCATGTGGGCGGCCCTAGAAAAAATGTTATAGAAGTAACCTCTCCAAAAGGAACAATGATCTCCCTCTTAGGTGGCTCGCTAACCACTATGCTGCTCGTGAACAATTTCTAAGCTTTCTTTGCACTGATTGCGTTAAGGAATATCTCTTGAAATCGGCATTCCACAGACTCATCCCTATATTTCTTGTGGTAGGCTTCATGATCTAGCTTGTAGTGATGTTTGTGGTTCTTTTGTGTTTGTTCCCATTCATATAAATTTATGCTATAATCCTTCCAATCTTGGTTTTTTCTAGCCAAGAGGCCCATATGAAAATTTTGTTCAATGACCTCATACGTAGCCTCATTTTTACCCTGAACAGCTAACCACTACTTGGCATAATTAATCATAGCCATGCACCAACTCCTATCTAACTTGTTGCATGCTACAAGGAAGTCGCAACACAACTACAATTCTTCTAGCTTGGTCACCTAGTTCATGCTCTGTTCTTGGAGCTCCTACACTTGCTTCCATAGCTCCTTATTTACACGCCTACACTCCCACAATGCTTGGGTGGAGTGTAGTGTACACTTGCTTGTCTCGTCATATACACAATGAGGAACCTGCTCCACATTAGGGGGAAACTCAGGTACAACATCAACTTGGACTACTCTGTTTGGGTCCCATTTGAATCACTAGCTTGTTATCTCAATAATAAGTGATGAAACATTAGCCATAAGATAAATAAGAAAACCAACCAACCAAACAAAACAAAAATTGAACAAAAAAAAGGGAAAAGGTAATGATAGTAAAATAAACATACCCATCCTAAGGTCTATCTATTTAAGGTGGTCAATCATATCATCCACCACACCTTGCATAAAGGTGAACTTATTTGGGGTTTCTACGCATGGTTGTAGAAGGTGGATGTCGATTCTGGACATTCAATTGAAGCATTGGCCGTTGTAACATAAAGCATTTTATAATCATAAAAAACACAAAAAATATAAAAATAATATATATATATATATATGTATGTATGTATGTATATATATATCTATATAAGAAGAGAGAAGAGGAAAGAACACAACAAAGATGGCGATGCAAAGCTCCTACCCAACAAGCCCTTAGGGGTGAGAGTGGGGGGATCATCCATTTGCACGTCATCAAAGATTCTTTGAGTTAACTCAACACTTCGGTGGCGTCTTGATTATCCTCATCTACCATGTTTCCCTTAGGTTGAGGGGCATCATCCTCCAAGGGCTCCTCTTCTGTAGAAGGGGCCCTTTTGCCTACATTGTACAAATTTAAGTTAGAGTGTCCAATAATAAATTCAAAAATAGCATGACACTAAGTAACACATACTTACTAGCTAGTTCTAATTGCACATTGTGAAGCTTGAATTACAACTTCTTACTTCTCTCCTCCACTTTGCGTGCGGGCTCCTCCATGGGGTGAGGCTTCTTGATTTGCATCTTTAATGACCTCACCGTCTTAGCAATGAGTTGTGCCCCTCTTGCTACATTGCTAGTGTTCATTGGTGGAGCTTCCCTAGCACTATCATGTAGGCACTCTTGGTGAAGGAGTTGACTAGGGCAATCATCTTAGCCATCAAGATGTTTGGGTTCATGGCCAAGAAAAGGTCCATGAGTCTAACCCATTGAAGATTCTGGGCTACCCCTACTGAGGCCTCGTAACACAACCAATGTTGTGAGCTGTCAACTTCACTATACTTGAAGAGGAGAGTTGCTTCAGTGCACCATGAAACAACCACTATAACCTCTCTAGACTTAGTTGCAACTGCAATAAGTAAGAGTAGAATCAGTAACATGATGAAAATATAAAATTAAAAGTACATGAAAGTAGATAGATGATATGACTTATGTGGAATAAACAGTGTGTGGAATGGTGGTAGTGGGACCGAAAACTCCTCTACACTCGATATTCAGGTTACCCACTCAACTTCTAACCAATCAAGATTCTAGCACCTCTCATAAGATTTGGAATACCTACTAGGGTATTCCACCAAATCTGCCCAAACTTGCCCTATCATTCTACAATGCATATTCTTAGTGGATGAGAATTCCTGTAGGGTAGTTTTGGTCAAGTTTAGTTATCCTTCATCATGAAGGCTGTTTGGATTAATGAAAAACCTCGTAATAGGCAAAAGCAGTTAGCACCTTAAGTCATGAAATGATAGGTAGTGCAAGGAAATCATAGCAGGGCTCACCCTCTAGCACAATAAACCATCCCAAGTGGGTTTTGAAAAATGATGTGCATGCATTGGGCAAGAAATATGATGTTTTATTTGTTGTAGCATTGGAACTCGGGCATCCCCTAGATCGAAGACAAGATTTTGAGGCCTTTCTAACACTGGCTTGAGCTACCCACCCCTTTTCCTTTAGCAAGTTCATCAGACATAAACTTTAGAATGCCTTGATTCACCCTAGGCAACAATGTCTCAACTATGACATTTGTTGCTTCGACTAACAAGTGTGACCACATTATCACATTGAAGTGGCAGAGCAATAATTCTAGGAATTCTTGCACACCAAACTAGAACTAGACTGCCTAGTGTCCCACACATGCATGTGGTGTGGGAACATTCAGTATAAGATCGCTCATGCAACATAAAATTCCCACTAGTTTGACCACAGAGAACAGGTTTCAACAAGACTTTGCAATGCCATAATAGTAGTAAGATGAAAAAATTAGCATTAGAAAAAAGATAAAAAAAAGTAACAAAAAATGCATAAAATAAGATAAAAGAAAAAAAATAATTATGTGTAACATAATTAAACTTTCTACGAGGCCCCATAGGGAAAGGGTGTTAGCATCCCCATCTAATGTTCCTAGTTCCCAACAAGGCATAACACTAACACACATTTTTTCCAAGCATTACAATTTTAAAGAAAATGTCAAACGTTTTTCTAACTATTAGTCATGCTCCCCATAGAGCATGACATTTTTAAACTCAAAATTTCTCTAAATGTTGGTGACGCTCCCCGTAGAGCATAACATCTGGCAAAATATTCTTTCAAATTTTTCTAAGTGTTGGTTACACTACTTGTAGAGCGTAACAATTGCAAAGCTTTAAAAATTTCCTATGTGTTGAGCATAGCAATTTCAAAAAATTTTCTAACTTCTTGTCATGCTCTCAAGAACACCCTAGTGCAATAGACATGACCTTGGGCCACCTTGATCAAGTCCTATCCTACACCATAGCACAGGATGCCCAAAAATCCTTGTTCCGTTCCATGGCATAGGATGCCCATGAAACCTCTATTCCATGCTACAGCATCGGATGCTAAAATCCTTGTTCTACATTGTGGTGTAGGATGCCTAAAAACCTTTGTTTTGTGCCATACTGTGGGATACCTAGGAAACCCATGTTCCACACTGCGATGTGGGATGCCAATGAAACCCCATTTAGCATTGTGGTGCGGGACCCACAAAAAACCCATGTTCCGAACTATGGCACTCAATGTTCAAACCCTTGTGTCACACTACGCTCATGGTACATGCTGCTAAAAGCCCCGTTCCATACTACACTCGTGGGACACTATAAAAACCCCTATCCCACATTGTGGTGCAGGACATTATGAAAACTTTGTTTCATGCTACAATGCAAAATGCCTAGAAAACCCTCCTTCCGCACCACACTGTAGGATGCACAAAAACCCTTGTCTAGCATCATAGCACCATATGCCAAGAAATAGTGTTACACTAGCAAACCCTTACTCTATAGTGTGGGATGTTGAAAACCCTTGTCCCATGCTACAGCATGGGATGTTGAAGACCCTCAGCACACAAAATAAAGAGAAAAGACAAAAAATAAAAAAATGCAATGTATGCACTCCCTTCTTTGGCCATGGCTTAGAGTGGCTATGGAGGTGACTGTGGTCCCTACCCATAGTAGGCCATCGTCAAAACCCAAAACCCAAAAAGCCAAGATGTGTAGGAAAGCAGGGAAAGAATAGAATCACAAGGGTAGAGCATGATAGCTTACCTAGCCAAAGGCGTTCCTTGACAACCTTCAATGCCTACCCTAGGAAGGTACCATAGGATACAATCACCTTCATCAACATTGGTAAGGCCGGTGTATTTGTGTTCGCTTCAGCACACCATCTTTGGTTGCTATGATCTAGCTTTCCTTTTGTTACTCTTTAGCTTCCCTCTATGGCTACTATGCTCTACATTGACCATACTACGCTTGGATGACTATTGGCTTCGACGTTGAAAATGATAGTTTTACCATGGTAAAACCTCTATTTATACTGTTCAGGGTCAAAGGACACATCACCCTTCTAGGATGTTCCATGTCCCACACATAACACGAGACAAGCATCGCACCCAAATTTAGAAAAATTTTGTGACTTTTCTAGCTTCCTACACTTAGAAATTTTTTTGCATTTCTTCTTATTGCCCAATAAACATTTAGCTCAGTCTCACATTTCGAACCTTTTAAGCTTTTCTTAAACCTATGTCCCATGCATATTCTATGGTATGATATAACCTTAAACTAGTAATTTTATGGCCAATCGAGGCCACAAAGAATCACTTTACATACTACATAGTTAAGTTTTTATATCATTTTCTTCTTCATTCTATGCATTTCAATTTATTAAGACAAGTGCCACTTGAATTTTTTCTAGTTGTTTTGTAGGTTCTCTTGAACAAGATTGCAAAAATGAATGCATACGAGGGTCTTCATTCACCCTTAGTCTTGACTAGACCTTATGGTGAATCTACAAGATGCATAAACACAAAACTCCTAGACTTCAAACTTCTTACCTATGACACAAATGTAGCATCCCTAGAGACATCGCTAGACTGGTTGGAACATCTAGTTAGAGCTCTAGACTTAGAAGTAGGTGATGTAACTGAGGATCCCCTCATAGAAGTCCATGTAATAACATGTAAAGGTGACGCAAAAACATTAAAACTTAGTTCCTTGTTAGAGCCTCAAATCCAACAAAGCATCTCTAAAGTCCTTAGTAATAATGTCAAGGCATTCGCATGATCCTATGAGAACATGCTAGGCTTAGACCCTCATATAATAAAGCGTAACATTATTCTAAATCCTCGCATTAGGCCAATTAAGAAAAAGTCTTGTAAATTCAAGCCCGAGGTTGCGTTGGTCATCTGCAATGAGATCACTAAACTTTGCAAAGATGATTTCATTCAGGTAGTTAACTACGTTGATTGGGTCTCAAACATTGTAGTTGTCCCCAAGAAAAATGGAAGTATACGCATTTACATAGACTTCCAAGACCTAAATAAGGCAACCGTTAAAGATGATTTTCCATTTCCTAGTATTGACTAACTCATTGATACTATGGCTAGTAATGCCTTGTTGTCTTTTATGAATGAGTTCTTAGGGTACAACCAAATCTGAATCAACCTAGAGCACCAACATAGCACTACTTTCATGACCCCGTAGGGTACATTTTTTAATACAATGATGTCCTTTAGACTAAAGAATGTAGGAGAAACATATTAACGCACAATAACATACATCTTTAGTGACTATCTATTAGACTTGCTCAATGACTACATTGAAAACATAGCAGGTAAGCCTAAAGTAGCTCATGACCATGTAGATGAATTGAGCCATGTCCTCAAACGTTGCCTTAGACCTGACCTAAGGCTTAATTCCAAAAAGTGTGTCTTTGGCGTTAAAACTGGTCACATGTTAGGCATTGTGGTGTTAGAAGAAGGTATACATGTAGACCCCAACAAGGTTAGAGCTATCACCAACTTAGTGCCACTAGAAAACCTTAAGGAGTTACGTGGGTTACAAGGAAGATTACAATTCATACATAGGTTAATCGCAAGGTTGACTAATAAGTTGCAACCAATGCAACACTTGCTCAAAAAGGGGGTCCACTTTGAGTGAACAACTCAATGCCAAGAGGCTTTTGACAACCTAAAAAAGGAGCTAGCTGAACTTCCAACAGTCTACCCTCCGCAAGAAGATAAGCCTTTCTACATTTACCTTGCAACCTCAAACATGTCCATCACTTCTCTTCTTTACCAAAAGTGAGACGATGGCTTGGAGGTTCCTGTTTACTACTTAAGCCATGCGCTAGTAGCCCATGAGGCAAAATACAATGATGTTTAGAAGAACTATCTTACCTTAGTCTTTGCACTCAAAAAGTGGAGACACTAACTTTTCCACAATCAAGTTAATGTCATTTGTAAAAGCAATGTACTTCAGGTCATTACAACAAACATATATGAAAGTAGTCAAATAGCATGATGAAAGGCAATAATTGTGGGGTTTGACCTGAACTATATAGCACAGGCATCCACAAAAGGTTAAGCAATAGCCGCACAACTCATGGTTTCACCTATAGATGATCAAGCAACAACAGATCTAGAATTTTTGGATGAGCATGTTAACAGTATAAGTCAAGTACCTACAAACTTTGAGGCTATTTTACACTTTGACGATGTTTCAACCACACAAGGTGGTAGTGCGGAAACCATTATCACATTCCCCTTTGGGAGATCTAACCCTTCACATATGACTTCACATTTTCTTGTACAAACAATGTGGTAGAGTATGAAAGTCTCCTTAGAGGTGTCTTAGTAGCTCAAGAGCTAGGAATTCAAAACATAGCAGTTCAAGGCAATTTGTAGCTAGTCATTAACCAAGTCACAGAGGTTTACACTTGTAAGGCATAACATTTACAATCTTACTATGATTTGGAAAAGAACTTGCTCAAGTAATTTGCAACTATGGATGTCCAACATATCCCCCACAATGAAAATGCCATAGTTGATGGATTAGCTACTCTAGCCTTGAGCATAGTGCCAAACATGTTTTCCGCATTGCTAGCTTTAATAGTGTATTACATTGAGCCTATAACTCACACAAAAAGAATTTCATCCAGAAGAACAGCTCATGCCCAAGAGTGGTATGATGATATTAAAGCATACCTCCAATAGGGAGAGCCCCCACAAAATCTAATCTCTGCCCAAAAAGATGTGGTATGAAAATAATCATGGTAGTACATCCTTGTAGTTGATAGCACCTTATGTCGTAGATCCTATGATGGAATACTATTAACTTGTGTTAGTAGTAGTGAAGTGAAAAAAATCATTGACCAAGTCTATGAGGGACTATGTGGGGGTCATATAGCTCCTAGGGAAATGGTTGCAAAAATCAGATATCTAGGCTATTACTGGCCTTACATGGAGCATGTCCAAGGTTAGGACATGTGATGTGTGTTAGTGGCATGATAACCTAATGCATGTGCCAACATTGAACTACATACCATGCAAATCAAGTGGCCATTCCAACACTGGGGATTGGATGTCACTGGGCCTATAATGCCTAAGTCTTCTTCAAGACATAGCTTCATCATTATTGTAACTAAATATTTTTACTACAACTGAATATTCCACCAAGTGGGTTGAAGCCATTCTCCTTAGGAAGAAAACATTATAGTAGGTTTGCAAATTCATTCTTGATAACATAGTGATCCAATTTGGTATTCCCATGACTATAGTCATAGACAATGGGCCATAATTTAGCAATGCAAAAAAAAAAAAATCCTTCTGTGAAAAATTTGGCATTAAACATTCCTTCTCATCACCATACTACCCATAGGAGAATGATTAAGAAGAGGCTACAAACAAGGTCATCATCAACCTTATGAAGAGGATGATTGAAAATAGCAAGTGATGATGACATGAACAACTAATCTACGTGCTATGGGCCTACTACACGACATGCAAAATAGTGACAAGTAAGATGCCATATAGTCTTGTGTATGGATCTAAAGCAATGTTGCCTCTTGAATTGCAGGTCCCATTGCTCCACATGATCATTTCAAGCTTCATTGATGAGGTTCAAAACAACAAGTTGAGGACCATTAACCTTGACTTTGTAGAGAAGGATCGCATGCAAATACTTGATTGCATCAAGTGGTACCAAGAAAATAAATGGCAAAAGCACCATCACAATGAACATCAACACCCAATCAAGAAGAGGAACTTGGTCCTCAAGGTCATTTGTGAGCCTGTGGACAAGTTCTCAGCCAACTGAGAAGGGCCTTTTTTGGTCATAAAAGTGTACAAAAATGGAGCCTTCAAGCTTTCTGATCTAGATGATAATGAGTTTGCCAATACTATAAACTGCTCATACATGAAGTTGTACTACACCTAGCATGTAGTATCATGCCAATGACAGAAGCAAGATAAGTGCATGTCTGCTATGATGTTAAACTAGCATAGACACTCACTACAACATTAAACTAGCACAGACATTTGCTATGACATTAAATTAGCATAGAATGTCCTTGGGCTATGACACTAAATTGGAACCCATAGCATGGTTTTCTATGACCCTAAACTAGCCATCCACCATTTTCTATGACACTAGACTAGCACAATGATCTACTAGGATCTTAAACTAGCACATCATGGTCTGCCTAGACCTTAAACTAGGATCATGGTCTACTAGGACCTTAAACTAGCATAACATGCAATCTACCAAGACCTAAAACTGGTTTCGCAGTTTAGTATCCATAATTCAACATGCATAGCCATATGGACAAGTGAGCGAGAATACTTCCAATCCTTTGTCACATGCCCACACCTCTTAGGTAGGATGGGGTGGGACATTGTAGTTCTAGAATGAAGTTCATGTCATCAAGGAAAACCCCTCTAGAGAATTTGCAACATCACTATCCCTAACATCTTACTGATCTTATAGAGATTCCTTTTGGCATCTTGTTGAGCTTCCGGAGCTACCGCCACGATCGCTAATCATTCTAGTCATAGCTCTCATCGTTAGCATCACTCGCTAGAGTCCCAGTAGTACTATGGCCTAGCCAAAACATTGCCATCCTCTAGCCCTCACCATCACCTAAGTCTAGAAGAGCATTTAGCAGTGTAGCTCCTTCCCCGATGGCTAAGTTTTCTAGCTCTTACGTTTGATGAGAATTATTGAGCACCTACATCATCATTGCCTCTAGCCACCTGGATGCTCACTTCTAATGTGGCTGCTAGAGATTTTATATCCTACCATCACTGACAACTTCACTGGCCTTCCTTCTTTGGACATTACATGCACCCACAAATGACATAGCACTCGTAGCCCTTGCAATGTCCCTAGCAAATAGGACTTTGCCCTTGTCTCACATGGTGGCTGTTTTTCATATTTTCTCTATGTTTTGTTTGCAAGATGAAGCCTTGGTGGTGTCATTCAAGGGTGTATTTCATCACAATGGCAAGGTACCACATTGCTCCAATGTGTACACTTTGGCTCGCCTACCTACTTAAGAGTGCACATTCCTATCTAGCCAATTCACCTCTACCTCTTGATCTTGAAATCTTCCACACCTCTTGCAAGCTTCCTTGATGCATGTGAAACCTTTCCTACAGTTAACCATTGAACCCATGATGAGCGTAATGCAACTTGTCCCATGGAGAGCCTTTGTGGGCTAGTCAAAGCCCCAAACGGATGTAACACAACTCATCTTGAGGAGGAAACACCTTGTCCTATAGATGCAATGTGGTCACCTCTAAGCAAAATAGCTCGCTTGAAAACATAAAAGGAAGAAAAAATAAAAAAGAAAAGACAAAAAAAAAAATAAAAAAAAAGAGGAGAAAGAAGAAAAATAACAAAAAAGAAAAAGAAAAAAGGGAAAAACAAAAAGAAAAAAAAGAGACAAGCCAAGTGCCCAAGTCAAATGGCACAGTTTCTGTCTTGCAACTGGTCTAGCCTTGGATGGACCATATCATAAGCACTCTAATAAGAGATTGAAATTGAACAAGTAGGCCATCTCCACATGTTGACTCCCTCACAAGCACTACAATGAGGGATCATGCTTTGGTGACAAGCCATCATGATGTTGCATCCTACAGTTATCCTCTCCATCCATTGTCCCTTGACCCATCTACCTAACCTATTTCCTACCATAATTCATTCCCTTGGCACTCTAAAGCATAGGGAAGTGTCATCCAAGTGAGCACTGATGAACAATGTTGGTGTCATGTTCATCGTGGTGCTTCATATTCTTTGTTGACATCTCTCGAGTCAATCCTCCAAATGTCAACAAAGAGGGGCCAATGAAATACTATCAATTTTGGGCTTCTACAGTTGAATGACAAATTTGTCTAAGTGTCAAAATTTGGACAAAATTTTTCTAAGTCTCGTGTTATGCTTTGCAGCATAGACAGTGTAGCACATCTCAAGTCCCGCATTTTGCAAAAGTTTTCGAAGTCTTCCTACTACGCTCCAGAGCATGGCTAGCGTAGCACACTACCATGGCCAGTTTGCACAAATGTCAAGCCAGAAGTGGTCAAGGGTTTCTTGGGATGGATCAAATAGTTTGGAAAATTTTCTATCTCCCAAACTATCAAGCTTACTAGGCTCTCCAACGTACCCAGCTTAACACATGTCCCCATTGCTAGTTCACCCAAGTACTAGGCTAGAGCCTATCAAAAGTGCTCAAGATGGAAAAAATACTTTGGTAAATTTTCTATCTCTCGGGCTGTCACACTCTGCTACATTGCATAGTGTAGCAAGCTTGACACAAGTTTTAGGGCCCAATTTTTCCTAAGTGTTGGACAAGGATCTGTCAAGCTAGCTTGACATGGAAGATGCATTTCACACATTTTCTGACTTCCAAGGCTGCCTAACCTGCTACACCCCAGATTGTGATTAGTGTGCCATGAAGGAACATTGCAAATTTTGTTACAATTTGACAAAGTATTTATGCTACACTCTATCATGCTATGTAGCATAGATAGTGTGGCAAGTGTGGCAAGTCAAAATCTGCAAAATTTCACTAAGTGTTCATGCTACACTCTATTACGCTATGTAGCGTAGTTAGCTTAACACATCAAAAATGCCTCTAACAGCCTCCAAAAGCTTCCAAAACTTACCATCAACCTTCATCTTAGTTCCAACATCCCTATAGCTACCAAGATTAGCAGTTTGCATTCCTTCTACATCCCTCATTGATCCCTGAAATTGTCCCTATGCTTGATCCTACTCAGAAGAGGGGGAAGACATAGTCCCGAAGTGTAGTCTCCAAGTTGCATTTTTTTGACACTATTTGTAGGTACATGATGGTCTCTTAGACTCTAGCACATGTAGTCCAAGTAGTGTAATTATAGTTTAGTAGTCTCAGGGTACCCATTCATGTCCTACAAAGCATAAAAATTTGTTACAAACAGTGTAACATGTCAGTGTGACCCATCTACACCCATGTCACATGGCACCCAGGCCATGTGGTTTCTAATCTAAATTTCACGCCAAACCTAGCCCTATAAATACCCTGACATTCAGCACTTTAGGGGTTGGAAAATCATAAGAGCATTAAGAATTTGAGCATTCCTAGCATCTTTGCTACTCTCGCACTTGAGCATCCAAGCTTGACACCTTGGCAAGTACTGCAATGCAGTCTTCCCTTACAACGATACAACATGATGATAGCCAACCTAGTGGGCCCAGACTCCCTTGTAGCTACCAACACTATGTTCCTAATGTCCTAGAGACTATGACCACATTGCTACACTACCACTGTGCCTATCTGATGCCACACACCATTTTCACATCCTGTTCAAGCAAAATTTATGCTTCCTAGCTTTGGGCTGATGCATTTTTGTACTCCCAAACTTTTGTTTCATTTTCTTTCTCAACATTTGTTTCAAATTTTTAGCATAACTCTTGCATTTATCTACTGTTAATATGCATTTTCATGCTTAAGTCATTATTTAGACTTTATGCTATGCTCTTACTTGTTGTCCTGGCTCCCACACGTAACACTCCATAAACTCCTTTACAAATGGTTATTTTTACACCACGTAAGTTCCTGTCTAATCAACTAGATTGTTCAGGGCACCTAATTTTCATTTCCACATAATGGCCCTTGCACGGATTTGGAGTTAGGCTGTATGCCTGCAAACCTCTTGGTGTTCCAACCACCAATTTTTTCAAACATCACATACATGTTCCAACCATACTTCATATAAGTGATTTAATTCCTTTTCTAAGATCAATCATAATTGATTACTCTAACTAATTGATAGCACTCCCAACCTAGTGTACAAACTTTACATCATCATGCATTTGAAGATGGAAATGAAACAAATGATCATTAATTCATACATTAAGGCCATGAATAAAGTGCTTAGCCCTATCTCTTTCAACAAAATGTATGTGAGACACATACATAGTTAGCTATAAGAATATACATTCATACTTTGTTATCATCCAACTACATTGGTAGATAAGGTAGGACTCATCTATCTGTCCCTCTACATACTTCAAGGGTATGTGATATGAATTGAAAGTGTTAATAAAGTTATAATAATGGAAATCATACTCCTCCCACCAACATACTTTTTCCTAGGTAGCCTATCAATGACTAGCATAACCCTTGATTGAGTGAGTAGCCAATCTACTTTACTACATAAGAGAAACTTCATAACTTATAGAATTTCTTCATAAGCTCATGCTTGGAAGGTAGTTGATCATAACTTATAGAATCCTCCTCTACTTGGAAGGTAGTTGATCATAAATTATAGAATTTCTTCATAGGCTCATGCTCCAGTGGTTGTCGACCATTATCACCACCACTCTATGGAGTAATAAGCATTGATGTTAAACTAGAACTCTTTTTTGTATAATGATGAAGAAACTCAAATAGAGAGTAGTGGATATTTATCTGACTAACCTCATTATTCCATGTAGCAATAGAAGTAGAAGAAATGGGATCCATTTGTGGTTCCATCATCATCTTCTCTATTCATTTAAGAATAGAATTAGTTATTGAAGTTGGATTGCTAGGCCCAATGTCCATCCTTCCATCATAGTGTTGTCCACCTCTAGCTCTTGTAATAGCTAGACATAATATCACAAATGAGGAAATTAGTAAAATATCACATTGATACTAGCTTGTAACACTCTTCTTTATAACCTTAGATTACGTATCATTACATTGGATATAAACCCCTAATGAAAGATTGGTCATGTCAAAGAAAAAAAGATAATGAATGGATCTACATATCAAAAGGAAAATTGAAAGGAAGCCTATCTTGAATCCATGAACAAAGGATAAGATTAAATTATAAAATTATAAGAAAATAATATAACATTGAAATTATATTACTCATGTATGCTAAAAATTGAAAACTAACTAAAATAGATGCTATATCTTAAATTGACAATTTGAAATTCCATTAATAACTAGCATGATAATATGTATCTAACCATCCATAATTCATAAAACCAAATTTATAAAAGATACACATATAATATCTAAAAAATGCTAAATAATTAAGTACATGTATTTCTAAACAATGTCAAAACTAGAAAGATAAAAAGATAAAAAGCTATAAATTTTAATGCCATAAAATGTTTCCATACTTTACCTAGTACTTGAAACCTATAAATAAAAGGAGATTAATATAACACTAACTAAGGAACCTTGACATATCCTTCAACTAAATAGTTGATAGATCTCATGACATGTAGGTGAGGTATAGTTTACTTGCAAAACATATTAGAATAGACATACATTCCAAGCAACCAAGATCACACAATCATCACAAATCAATCCAAACATTCCTAAGTCAAATAAATCATCACATCATCCATTAACCTACAAACAAGAAGGCTAGCATGCATCAAACTTAGTATCAAAGGTATATCAAATATTGTTATATGTACTTGATCATTTTGAAAAGCTAAATTTTATCAAAACCTATTATCAAAATACCATGTACATCAATTTATTATTAGTTTGAAACTAAATGAGAAGAATAATCTAAGACTCACTTCTTACATTCCAAACTATATGTGCTAGAGGCTTCTACTGAGATTCATCCCTAATATTTTAAAGGCATAAATAAAAAGACTAATGAGTGATGAAAATATGTCTTTGGTAATAGATGTATTTGATGTTTGAGACATATTTGGCATGGGTGAAAGAAGTCTTTGGATTGTTTAAGATAATTCTGATAAGGATGGAAAAAGTTTTTTTAGTTTTGAAAGATGTATTTGATAGGGATGAACTAATTCTTTGTGTTTTTAAAGATTTCTTTGGTAAGGACAAAAGAAGTATTTGGATTTTAAAAGATTTCTTTCATAGGGATAAAAGAAATGTTAGGATTTTGAAAGATATATTTGATACAAATGAAAGAAGTCTTTGTGTTTAAAAAAAATTAGTTAACAATGTGAAACAACGTTTTCCAAATGATGTTTTGAGATTATGAAAGATGTCTTCCACATGGAACGAATGTGTTATTTAAGTGAAAGATGTATTTTTGAAATTTCTTAGCTTTTATAAAAAAACAAGATCCAAAATTGAAAACATCTTGTTCAAAAGAAATGAGAGAAATATTGAAAAGAAAAAATTATGAAATGGGGGATTAAACACCAAGATAAAGAAAAAAGTTAAAGATTGAAAAACAGAAAGTAAACTTGGGACATAGACTAGAAGCAACAAAAATAATACTAATAGGAAAATCATATTCTTATAAAGAATAGAAGATCATAAACACAATCACAGGATTCTATATACATGATCATGAAAACATAGATACAAAAAAGGGAATTATTACATTAAACAAAAATCTAAGGTCTTGAAGGAAAACGTTATAGAAAATCCAAGATCTTAAACACAAGGGATGCAAAACCCAAAATTCCTACCATGTGATTAAAATAAGATTTTCCTCATGAGCATAACTAAATTGATAATATTAAAAAGATAGAGAAATCCAATAATAGAGATGAAATGGAGAATTAAAATTATAAATGAAAACTAATAATTTTTAATAGTGACATCCCAAATCTACAAAATTATATATACCAATTTCAAATTAAAAAATACAGAAATTAGAAGAGAGGTGAAGATTACTCACCTCAAAAATTCATGAATAAATTCATACAAACCAAATGAAGAAATCCACTAAAAGAATAATATGATCTAGAAATCTCTAATACCTCCATAAGCTCAAACTTCCATTAGTACCTCTTCTTCTCATATGTAGAAAATATCAAGGTATGTGGATTGCAAAATTCATGGAAGTTTAACAAGAGGTTTCTAATAATCACATAAAGAAAATCAATCCAATTTTTGAAATATAACATTCACTAAAACAATGTTGTCCCGAGTCACATCCAAACCTGATGTAACTTTGTCACTTTTTCTCACATAATCCATGTAATATATCCAAAATGCATAAAAATTTAAATATAACATGCTAATAATATCTCTATTCTAGTCAAAGAAATTAAATTACATTACATTAAATATAAATATATCTAATTTATAGCAACAAATCAAAAGTTTCCAATCATGCCATGCTCCTGCCACAACCTCCATGAAATCTTGTCACATTCATCAATAGGATTAGTACACATCTACATGATGAAATTACATAAATCATAAATATTTAAATAAATACATAACTAAACTAACTCATTCATACTACAAAGCTCCTATAATAATAAATGCCATATTGCATTAAATATAAAATGTACCAAACTAACATCCAAATAACAAGCATAACATACCCATGCATTAATAAAAATTAAAATCTCTAAGGAAAATATATGAAACAAGCATCAAAAAATATGAGGTGTTACATCTTAAGTCACTTGAATCTATTCTATCTCTTTCTTAGTCTCATTGTGCACCAAGATCATGTAGCAACTATGATATTATTTTAGCAACTACTAAATGTTCTTTATTGTTACTAAGTTATGTTTGATCTATCTTGTACTAATTTGGCATGTGATTTTTCTTCCACCAATACATATAATTATAATAGTATTATTTCTACAATGTACACATCCTTCATACATAGCAAACGAATTCATCCAATGAATCATGTCATATCCTTCATGTCCCATCACCACGAGATTATTATACCATTTGTATACTTTCATCATCATATTAGTTGAGGATAATATATTAGTGATCATGATATTAAGGAAGTGAGCTATCTGAACTAGTACAGAAGAGTTCATGGTTATAATATTAATTTATAGTTGTGTTACAATACTAGGATCTATGAAAACTTGAATAGTGTTAGTGTTAAACAAGATAAAGAATGAAGATCCATCAATACTAATGATTTCCATGATTATTTTAGGCTACTCAATCACTACATAGTTTATCAAATTATAGATCCTACCTTAATATTCTAAATTCTTATTCTAGATATCCTTCTTTCCTTATTGGTTGTTTGTCAGGGATCCTCAAGTGTTATTCCTAGTTAATCTATTAGGATACTTTCACTATTTGTGTCTAGGTTTGCTACATGTATAGTAGTTTAGGCACTTATTCCTATAGTGTTTAGGTTGTCCACAACCATGGCATATAGATTTTTTGTTATGATGCTTACATTATCCAAAATTTCTTACATACTTAAATGTTATAGGATTGATCATGGGTTGAATTCACTTCTTACGAAGATATTCTTTCTTCTTATTATGTTAACCCATACTTTGTTCTATGGAAAGTGCCTTAGTATACATTAACTTGTACTATTTCAAATTGAGGGTTATCAATGGTTCTGGATGAGTCTAGTTAGTTCATTAATGAAATAATTGGTTATCTCTTCATCATCATCTTAAAGATGAATGAAAAACTATACTAGCTAGAGAAGCATTGCATCATACTCAAAAATAATGAAATTATCTTCTTCTAGGTTAAATAATTTGTTGATCTTGATCCTTCTAAATTTATGGGCTACATAACTCTCTTTAAATACCTTAACAAATTTAACCTACTCCATTTCCATGCTTTGACATCCTCTAGGAACTTTAGACATTTTCCATCCTTAAGTTGATAGAATAACAAACAAGTTTTTATATCATAGCATAACCCATGAGTTAAAAATCTTTTTTGATCTTGTGTAATCCCTTGACCACTACAACAAGGTCCTTTTCTCCATGAAAAGTTAATGGTTTTAATCTCTTGAAATTTTCAATGAGCACTTACTCAATGAACCTTCTACCATCATTTGTTGAAATGTTATTATTTAGTCATTCATTTGTCACATTCAATTGCTTTTAAATCTTGAAATAAGTAAACATATTCACATTGGAATGCCTACAATTTTTCCTATTTGTGAGATTATTTTCTCTTTTTGGTAGCATTGCTCCATTAAAAATTTAGGAATACTTGATAAATCTTTAGTTATAATACCATCTTGTAATGCCTCATTAACTAAGCTCATGCTAGGAAGGTATTAATTATGAAACAAAAATGTAACTTACTATAAAGATAAAGGATGTTAAGGAAAATATGATAAACAAAGAAATAGGAATCCTTCAAAAATATGCAAAACATATTGATAAAAAATTACATAAATAATTCAAATCACTCCTTGTATATTAAAATGAACATATTCACTAAGAAAAAATAGTTCAGTACTCTAATGTCCAAGAAACAATTATAATAACTAGAATATAATTAAAAAATATATAAAAATTATATGATAAGTATAATTAAATATCATCAAGGCATTGGGATTTAGAAGGAAAAATAGACAATCAATCAAATGGTATTACATAATAAAAAAAATACTTGCTAAACATTGCAACTTAGAAAAATACAATATTTTGGTAACTTAAATAAAAACTTGAAAATTCATAGAATTTATATCTAAACATAAACTTATCTATCTAAATTAACATCTTTAGAAGTAATTGAATCATCTTAAAGCCATAAAACAAAAAGGGAGCTTAGTCCTATGACAGAGGAGAGAGAAAAACCTACAAATACTTCCTAAAGAGTTTTGAAAACAAGCATCAGATAGATGGATAGTTACACATAAGATTAGCTATATCTAAAGAGTTAGTACCAAATATACAAGCATATAAAATATCATGAAAGATAACGAAATACTAAATAACTTAAATGCCACCAAAATATCTAAAAGAATCCATCACCATCTCCAAACATGAATATTACCAAAACTAAATAAAAGATACTTACTAAAAAATATTTCCTACATAAGCATCATTGATACTTATCAAGAAATGTAACTTGCACAAGTATGATTGAAATCATAAATATTAATACTAATACTTACTAAGAAATGAAAGATACATAAGCATAATCAATATTTAGTGAGAAATAGAACTTGGTTAAGCATCACAAAAATAACAAATATTAGTACTAATACTATCAAGAAATTAGAAATGCATAAATATCATCAAAACAAACAATCATTAATACCAAGCATAAATCAAAGACAAAATGCTAGGTGATGGAGAAATATGTTCAAATTTCTTAATGAAGTGAAATAGAATCTAATGCTAATGAAGGTTGTTTCCAAAAGGATTTCTAAAGGATTTCTAGAACTAAAAAAGAAGCTTCTCGATGGAGTACAAAAATTGTCAAATAGCAAAAAAGCATAAACTGAAAATCTAAGAATTTTTCTAAGCATCTAAAACTCTAAAAATACAATTAGTTTCTACTTTAAATTTTTAAATACATGCACTACCCTCCTGCACACATTTCCATGCCTTACAAGTACCACTGCACCTATGCATCAACCCTTGCTTGTCACGAAAACCCTCAATATGTTTATCACTACATTCCACGCAGGTCGATTTCACTGCCATCCTTACTGATGACAATGTTGATAATGGTCCCCTCTAGTGCTCCATGGACACCTACAACACCATCCATAATCGTCCCCTCTAGTGCTTCATGAGAATCAATAGCACCATCCATAATAGTCCCCTTCAATGCTCCATGGACACTGATGGCACCATCCATAACGACCTCTTCCAAAGCTTTGTGGGCACCAACTTCATCATCGATAACAGTCCCCTCTAGTGCTCTATGGACATTAATGGCACCATTCATAATGGCCCCTTATGGCACTCCATGGACACTAATGATGTCATCCATAATGATCCCTTCTAGTGCTTTCAATTTTTTCATCAACTGATGGGAAAATCAAATTTTTTCTTTAATTGATGAAAAAATTCAAAATTTCCATCAACCAATAGAGAATTCAAATTTCCATCCATTAAAACATTGGCTTAAAACTAGCTTAGTTATATATATTTATAATATATATCTATAAATTGGCCGATAGAATCTTATAAGAATACAAGTAAAAAGTTCTTTGACTAAAAAATTTCACGCCTTCTGGACGAAGAACAAGATTTTAAAACCCAAATTTTCGTGCCTTCTGGACGAAGAACAAGAGTTCTGTACCTTATTTTTCCTAAGGATGGGTTTTCTGAAAAAACAAATTTAATGAATTAGTGTATGCTCTCACCCTCAGCCGAATTTGTTGATGTGGGAGATTTAATGGAATGTAGGAAATTTTGTCAAAAATAACTTTGACATGTTGAAAACATGAAGGATAAGAATTTTGTAATTAAGCATGCTCGTTCTAGAGTAGTACTAGGATGGATGACCTCTTGAGAAGTCCTATTTTTCACACCAAATATTCTAGAGTCCAGAAGCCATAACTTTTAATTTAGAAGGTCTTTTTTGATGAATGAAGAGTTATTTCTTATAGATTTAAACCTTTCGGACATAATGGTTAAGTCAAATCTATCCTAGGGAAACCCAAAAATTAGTTTTTACCCCTTGCCTAATATAGTGCCTTAAGACCCTCAAGAGCTTAATTTAGCATAACTTGAGCATATGATGTCAATTTTAAACATATGAATAGTCATTTACAACATTTTCACCCTTCTAAACTCAATGGTGAGGTCAAATTTATCATCCAAGTACTTGGTAATTTAATGGTATTATAGAACTGTGCCTTAATGTCAACAACATAAGGATAACTAATTATGCATTTGTAGTAACCAAAAACATCATTGGTTGGAACATTAATGGGTTCACAGGTGCACAGCCTAACCCTAAGTCCATGCAAGGGCCTCCTGGAAGTAGAGACGGGGTGCCCTAAATGGTATTGTTGATCAAATAGGGACTTTGTTGAATGTAACTGAGGTGCAGTGTGGTTAGCATGATGCTGATGTGAAATGGTGCTAAGTGTGTAAGTGGTGTTTGTAGTGTTAATGGTGTTGAGCGTAGTCATAGGTACTTAAGGGGGGTGAGCATAGTCAAGTGTTTTGGTAAAAATGAGGATGTTGACATGTGTAGACTACTACTCAAGTGTAGTTGTAATGTGATTACATCTGAAAAATAGTAAAGATGTAGAGAAAGTGCAAAAAATGCAAGAGAGAGAAATGGAACACTGCCCAAAATGGGGTTGAGAAGGTATGCAGTGTACAATAGGCATAATGGAGAGCATAGTCATAGTCTCAAATATGTTTGGCCATGAAGATTGGTGATCGTCGAGGTGTCTGTGTCTACTAGGATGGTCGTTGTGGTGTACTGTGGGCTATGGTGGGGTTGTGGTGGATCTAGAGTCATCTACAACTTTGCCAACTACAAATACAAAATTGTTTTTACCTTTGATTCACCAAAAATTTCAACCTTGAAAACATTGAGGGAACAAGGTATATATAGTGTTAGGGTTAGCACAAAATGTAGCATGATCACCACATGGAAGAGGGGACTATTGGGACTACGCTCTCCACTAGGCTAGTGGGATCGAGCGTAGTTACAATTTTGGATAAGAAGGGATGCAAGAGAGAGAAATATTCTATTGACTACACTTGCTGGGGATGAGTTGATTGCGTTGGTGTGCTGTTGTTGTGCTATGGAAGCTACCAGAGGCTATTCTAGCTAACTACGCTCTCCATTGAGGGCTGACTATGCTTTAGAAAAGTGGAGAGTGTAGTCTTGGGACTTAAAATTTTTTGAAAAAACTTAATTCCTATTAAATGTGCTCTAGTTTGGGGGAGAGAATAGTCTCAATGCTAGCAGAATTTGGGCTTTTTGGTAGAATACACTCCTCATAGGAGGATAACTACACTTCCAACTAGGGGTGAGCATAGTCTGGGACTTAGCAAAACTTGTGAAAAGTTGCCTTTTTGCTTACTACGCTCTCCACTAAAAGCTAACTACACTCTGTGATGGTGGAGAGCATAGTTCCAACACTTAGAAAAATTTGTTGAAAAATGGTCTTCATGTTGACTATGCTAGGGGGTAGTAGACAGTGTATTCCCTAGCACTTAGAAGAATTTATAGTGACTAGCTTTGTATTGACACTAAGAAAAAATTGCAAACTTGGCCTTCATGTTGACTACACTCTCCATGAGAGGCAAACTGTGCTTTGAGGTAGTGGAGAGTGTAGTATTAACACTTAGAAAAATTTGCAACTTTTGGCTCCACAATGACACTTAGAAAAAATTTCAAAACTAGCCTTTATGTTAACTACACTATGGGGCAGTGGAGAGCGTAGTCCCAACACTTAGAAAATTTTGTGAAAACTAGGCCTTCATGTTGACTACAACTCTTCACGAGAGGCTAACTATGCTTTGGGCTAGTGGAGAGCATAGCCTTAGCACTTAGAGGAAAATTTGCAACTTCTAGCTTGATGATGACACATAGGAAAAATTGCAAAAATGCCATTTGTCTTGACTATGCTCTTTACTAGGTTGACTATGCTCTAGGGTATTGAAGAGCATAGTCCTAACACTTAGAAAAATTTGTAGTTAAGATGATATAGTTCAAATTTGATGGTATTTCATTGGCCCCTCTTTATTGATGTTTGGAGGAGTGGCCCAAGATATGTCAACAAAGAATGACAAAACACCATAGCAGACCTAGCACCAACATCACTCTTTAGTACCAGATAGGATGTTGCTGCACCATGCTCAAGAGTGATGTTGATAGTGGTGTGCTAGGAGTAATAGGTATAGATAATGTAATGGGTTTAAAATGGGAGATGAGATGGAAACAAGGTGTCATGATGCAAGATGTGGAGTTAGCATGGCTGATGGTTATCATGGCACCAAAGTGGCTTACGCTTAAAAATGTTGACCTCTTGTCGGAGTGCTCATAAGAGAGTCAGTGTGGATTTAGAGCTAGACTAGTTGTGAAATTATAGTGCTACTGATTTTCTTAGTAATGTGCTTTTTTCCCTTTGCTCTTTTTTTTTTTGTTTTTTTTTCTTTTTTTTTGTTTATGTTTGCATTTTTTCTTTTTGGCTACAGGGAAAACCTGCTTTGGATTCTGCACATTGCTAAATACTAGCTATGAGGGTGCTTTCCATCAAGTGGACTATGTGCCATTGGATGGGCTTTGTTTTGATGCTTTCAAAATCATGTCATATCTGTAGGATAGGTGTTTTCTCCCTGGAATGACTTGTGTTACATCCACCTACGCTTTGACTAGCCAATAGAGGCTTCCTACAAGACAACTTATGTTACGTCTACCTTGGGTTCTATGGTTTGACTTGAAAAGAGTGCCATATAGTCATAGCACATATGCATTAGATGGGTTGTAATCTTGGCTATGTAGGAAATGAGAGAGTATTTGAATGTAGGAGTAGATGTGCGTAGGCTATAACAGGATAGGAGGGAATGTTCACTCTTGAGAGGCTCAACTAGTCCAATTGTGCACAATTGAGTTTGTGGTGACTTGCTGCTATGATGAGATGTGTCTCTGCATGATGACTTGGGGCTTCATCCTACAAACACAGCTCAGAGAACACATGAGAACCACACAAGATGAAAGAAATGTCAATAAATTGCAAGGGGGCAATGATGCTTCAAGTGCTCCAAAGGCCGGGCAAGTTGCAAGTGCTCCATTCTGGGACTATAATCTTTCCATCCATGTGGTGTAGGAGGAGGCAAGGGTTGTGCTCATTCACTTACTTGCAAAATTATGCATGGTATATTGTAAACCTAGTTTAAGATCTTGGTAGACCATGGCTTTGCTAGTTTAAGGTCCTAGTAGACTGTGGTGTGCTAGTTTATAGTCCCAGCTGACTATTGTGTGCTAGTTTAATATCATAGCAGATGGGTGCTATGCCAATTTAGCATCATGGTGGATGTGCTATGGCAATTTAACATCATAATAGACAAATGTTGTGCTATTTTATCATTATAGTGGATGAGTAGTGTGTGTGCCAGTTTAACCTCATAGCAGACTAGCTATGCCAATTTAACGTCATAGTGAATGAGCTCTATACCAGTTTAACATCAAAGTGGAAGAACTATATGCTATTTTAATGTCATAGTGAACAAGCTCTGTGCCATCTCATAGCAGATGAGCTTTGTGCAAGTTTAACATCATAGTGGACAAGCTTTATGCTAGTTTAACATCATAGTGAATGACCTCTGTGCCAATTTAACATCATAGAAAATGATCTCTATGCCAGTTTAACATCATAGTAGATGAATGAGTTGCTAGTTTAGCATTATAGTAGACAATCTTTGCTAGTTTATAGTCATAGAAGACTATTGTGCTAGTTTTAGCATCATGGTAGATGAGCTATGCTAGTTTATAGTCATAGTGGGTTGTTATGCTAGTTTTAGCATTTTGGCAAATGAGCTATGCTACTTTATAGTCATAGAAAACTACTATGCTAGTTTATCATCATAGCAAATGGATGCATACCTTGTGTCGATGATGTGTGCTGTTCCATGCTAAATGTAGTACAGCTTCAAGTATGATGTATGATGATTTTACTACATTTGCTATGAGTATGTGAGTCTGGATCATTGCAAGCCATAGCAAGTCTATCATTAGTTCAAAACCTTAACTAGCCCCATGCTAGTTTAAGGCCATAGTAGGTTAATGTTAGTCTTTGGCCATTTCAGGCCATGACGATAGTTTTAGGCCATTCTAGTTCATGGCGTTGGAAGTAAAAGCGTTGCCAGTTTTAGGTCATAGCAGTCTACTGATTGCTAGGTTAAGATCATTCCAAGCTGCAACATTGGGGATCAAGGACAATAGTTTAAGGCCATTTTAGGCCCCAACATTTCTAGTTTAAGGCCATGGTGGGCCATAGGAACAGAATTAAAAGTGATAGTTTTAGGCCGTTCTAGGCCACAACAGTAGTTTAAGGCCATTTCAAGCCTAGTGTGTTGCTAGTTTAGGGTTATCCTGGGCCACAAGGATAGGATTAAAAGCGATATTTTAAGGCCATTTTTGGCCAAGTGTGTTGCTAGTTTAAGGCCATTCCAAGCCACAAAGGTATAATTAAAAGCGATAGTTTTAGGCCATTCTGGTCTGCAGTGGTAGTTTAAGGCCATTCTAGGCTCCAATATGTTAAAAGTGATAATTTAAGGCCATTCTAGGCCCATGCAGTAGTTTAAGGTCATTCTATGCCACAATGTTTGCTAGTTTAAGGCCATCATGAGCCACAATGTTGCTCATTTAAGGCCTTTTTAGGTTGCAGTATCATCAGTTTAAGGCCATAGCAAGCTAGGTATTGCCAGTTTAAGGCCTTGATAGGCCATGTGTTGCCTCTTGGAGGTCATTGGCTTCCACTACTTATTTGAGTGTGTTAGCCTTATGTGTTGCATTGTCTACTATAGGTGCATCATCAGGGAATTCAACCTCCAACCCTTGCTCCATATCTATGTTTTTGATGGCCAAATGGGCAATGTTATCACTATGGATGATAATTTTACCATCTTCCTATGAAAGGTGGATTTCCTAATGAATTGGGGAGGAGATAGCCCATAGCTGGGCTAGCCAAGGTCTACCCAATATCAAGTTAAAGCCTACCATTTCTTCTATGATAATAAATTTGATGATGAGGGGGAATTGCTTCCCTACCAAAAATGCTATGGTTATAGTGACACATGATTCATTGAAGGATTTTAGGCATGCAATTTTCATTGGCCTTATTTCGTCTGTAAGGCCTAACTTGTCAACAATGGTGTATAATATTATGTTTGTTTTTGCCTCATCGTCAATGTGCACTTTGCAGATATTACATTTTCCAACATGTATGATGATGAACATGGGGGATGTTATGACCTCCCCTTCCTCGGGGTTGACCTTGACTACCTTGTTGCAAAATTCTAGGGACATTGGACCCGATTCCTATGGTGTAGGGGGCAACATCATTGCATGGATGGAGTTCTCATCTACATTGATGTCCTTTGTGATAGGAATGAAGGTCAAAATTCACACCAATGCTTCTTGATGGGTAGATGAGGTCATGACCAGATCATACAGGCTCACTATTGTATTTTTCTTCTTGATCACTTGTTTAACCTAGGCCAGTACATCTACAAAGTCTTTTCCATCAATCATTTTGTTGACCTTGACCTCCTTCATGTGGCCTAAGAGATGAATCTCTCATAGAGGGGACTTAGGCTTCATTTTCTTGGCCTATTTGGGGGCCTCAGTGCTCAGTCATGGTTTGCTAGTTATGGCCTTTTTAGTTGCTTTGGCGATAGGGACTGTAGAGATAGGAATTGGCTTTAGTGGACAAAGTGCTCTCCGGTCATGTTGTTGCCTAGCCATTTCATCTGCAAGGAATTCATTGGGCCTTTTTCATTGCCATATAGTGGGTCTACCCATGCTACTAGCAGGGTTGACCCTTGGACAAGAAGGAGTCAATGTGTTGCCTACTACTAGGCTTTGGGTAGGTGAGGGGCAAGCACATTGTGACACCCTAATGAAAAATGGCAGCTGAGTGATTTTTTTTGCAACATGATGTGGTACTGTGACAATGAAGGACATTATGAGTGCTTGAGGTGGTGCTTTGATGATGAAGGAGGCCTTGAACTCATGGAGGCCAAGGGGACCCTTGCACTACTAGAAGGCATTCAGACCACAAAAGGCTACTACATTGATTTTGATTTTCCATCCATGTTAATGATGTTTATGATGTAGCTAGCACCATCCATGTTTAAAGGGTCATTGTACACCCTTATGGATTGGTTCTAGGACCTAACTAGGTTCACTGTGTCAAGCATTAGTTTGCCCCTATCTATCATCCTTAGCAGATCATCTTGAAAAGCTCAGTAGAAGTCCAAGCTATGATCATACAACTGGTGGTAATGATAGAATTGGTCTAGCCTAAAGTGTTATGGAACAAATAGCTAGTTTGATGCTACTGAGGTGGGATTCCTTAGTAGATCGTAGTACCTATCATGCCTTTTGTAGGCATCCTTAGACATTTGCTTATGTTGGATGTACCTAGCTTTTAATAGTTGATTTTGAAACTCTAAGGATTTTAGTGACAATGGGGTATACTTTGAGAAATCCTTGCACTCAAAGTTGGACCTTTGGCCAACTTGTGTCATGGCCACTATAGATGTAGGTAGGTTGGTTGCCTAGGAATTAGAGTTCATGGCTTTGTGAGTTGGGGCTTTGGGCTACCTAGCCATCAACACCTGGTTGGTTGCTTTAGCATGTGTGGCTATCATCACCACTGTTGCATTCTACTTTCTCACATGCTAGTTTTTGTAGGACACATAGGCTAGGTCCTTACTAGCATTGGATACATCTTGTATGTTCTTAGTCTAGGCAAAGGCTTGGCTTAGAGACTATGAGGCTAGGTAGTACAGTTTTGACTTTATGACTTCATTAACTGCACCCTTGAAGATGGCTAGGAGATGCATCTCAACTATTGGCTCTCATATTTCATTTAATGAGATGCTCCAACATTGGATAAATTTTTGCATGGAGTCTAGATGGCCCTACTTGATCTACATCAATTAGTCTAGAGTAGTTTGAAGCTTCAAGTTGTACCTGAAGTCTATCACAAATTGGCTCATAAGATCTTCCAAAGAGGAGATAGAGTCCTTGGGTAATGCATGCAACTAGTCTAGCATCTTCTAATGAGTGACATGGAAAAATGCATATGATGGCATGTGGCCATGCTTTTAGTAGTAGGCACTCAAACCTGAATGTCACCAGGTGTGCTTTGGGATCCCCTTCACTATTGTACTTGGTGAGTTGAGATAGCAAGACTCTAGTTGGCAAAGTTATGGGTGGGACCACAGGACTTATAGGATCATCCTGGGATAAGTCCACTACTTTGATGGTTTTGGAGGAAGCAGCTTTGAGTCACCTTACCTCCTCTATCAAACTTTGGATTAACTAGAATTCTTGATCCAAGTTTTGAGATGCACCAATCGGTTACATTGGTTGTGCTATCTACTATGTTGGTTGTATAGCCCAAGGCTAGATTACCAATTTTGAAGCCATGCAATGTGGTTAAGGTGTTGGTTATGCTATGGGTGTGATGACTAAGGTAAGCCACACATGCATGGGTTGGACTAACGCTGAGAGTGCTGATGAAACAGGCAAGACATAAGATGCCTGAGTTGTTTAAGGCTAGGAGACATGCACTATGTGAACGTAAGACACAACAAACGTGATTGTTGTTGGCAAAGATGACTTAGCAGGTTGTGATGATGCCATAAAGGGAAAGTTAAATGGATCTATTGCATAATATTACATGTATAACCATCTTAGGAAGGATGGGTGAACTGAACTAAGGGGGGCCAGACTCTGGAGTGGTTGTTGGAAGATGGTGTGGAAGGGGCTCTTGTGTTTGGAGCAAGCTGCAAACTCATCTTCTTCCTCCTATAGGATTTCCTCATAGTTAGTTCCTACTTCATGCTCATTTGCTAGAATGAGCTAGGTAAGTATTCAATGGTAGGGTTCTATGAGTGGGATGATGTCAAACAAGGAAAGGATATACACTTGTCTGTCCCAGTGGATAAGCTCATAGCCTCGTTTGGCTTCCATGTCCAAGTAGTCTACAAATAGCCCTACTTGGATCTCTACACAAATAAAGTTGTATTATTCCTTGCTGAGTGCTACATAATTTGGGTCTTGGCTATGTAGCCTAAGGGATTACCTTGGTCTTGCCATCACAAGATTCCCATGGTTATCACTCATGGCCTCTTGTTGGATGGTAAAGATGTCAAGTGTGTTTGGCACTAATGTCGAAGGTTGTTTAGAACTCATGTATGTAGATTAACTTACAAGAGAGGATTGCAAAGGTTTCTAGCTATGAAAAAATGGCTAACTTTGGCAACTTTAAAAAATAGCTAACTCTGGCAACTTTGAAAAATGGCTAACTCTGCTGACTATGCTCTCTAGACTAAGAGCCAACTATGCTTTGTATTGAGTGTCCAAAATTTAGCTAACTATGGGAACTACACTCTCTATGCTAAGAGCTAACTACACTCTCCACAGACTACACTCTCTACGTTGAGAGAATCGAGACTAAGAAAAAATAGTGGAGAGAAGTGTGATTTGGGTTGCTACATAGGGTCCTATGGGGACTGACTATAAGGTCCAATCTACACCGATGAGTTGATAGACAACTATGATGTAGAGAGCATGCAAGAAAATCACAAAGGAGTCTAAAAAAGTGGTTCATCCCTCCTTATAGTGTTAGAAACTATAGCAACCAAAAATGTCTATGGTTGGAACACTGATGGGTTAATGAGCACCTAGCCTAATCGTGAGTTCACGTGAGAACATGCTGGAGGCAAAGTTGAGGTGCCCTAAATAGTCATTTTGATCAAATAGGGAATTTTTTGGATGTAACTAGGGTGCAGCATGGTTAGCTGCAATGCTAATGCAAAATGGTGCTAAGTGTGTAAGCAATGTTCCCAGTGTTAACGATGTTGAGTGTAGTCATGGGTGCCCAAGGGGGGCAAGCATAGTCAAGTGTTTCAATAGAAATGAGGATGCCAATGTGTGGAGACTACCACCTAAGCATAGTTGTAAAGTGATTATGCATGAAAAATAGTGAAAATTCAAAGAAAGTGCAAAAAATGCAAAAGAGAGAAATAGAACATCACCCTAAATGGGGTTGAGCATAGTTAACTCTAGAAGGGGTGAGAAGGTACACAATGTATAATAGATGTAGTGGAAAAGCATAGTCATAGTCTCATAGGTGTCTGGCCATGAAGATTGGTGCTTGTTGGGGTGTTTGCATCTACTGGGTTGGCAACCACAGTGTACCATGAGCTATGGTGTTTTGTTGGGCTATGGTAGGGCTGTGATGGAGCTACGGTCATCTGCAACTATACCAAGTGCTAACCCAAAAATTTGTTTACTTTTGATTCACCAAAATTACCAACCTTGAAAACATTGAGGGGACTGGGTATTTATAGGGTTAGGGTTAGTGAAAAATGCGGCATGATCACCACATGGTAGAGGGGATGGCTGGGACTACACTCTCACCCAACTATGCTCTCCACTAGGCTAGTGGGGTCAAGTGTAGTTATAATTTTAGGCAAGAGGGAATGCAAGAGAGAGAAAGATTCTACTAACTACACTTACCAGGGGTGAGTTGATTGTGTTGGTGTGCTAATGTTGTGCTATGGAGGCTATTAGAGGTTATTCTAGTTGACTACACTCTCCATTGAGGGTTGACTATGCTCTAGGGAAATGGAAAGCATAGTCCCAAGACTTACAAAAATTTTGCAAAAACTTGCTTCCTGTTAACTATGCTCTAGGTTGGGGGAGAGCGTAGTCTCAATGCTCATAGAATCTAGACTTTTTGGTAAACTACGCTCCCCACAAGAGGCTGACTACACTACCAACTAGGGGTGAGTGTAGTCTAGGGCTTGTCAAAACTTGTGAAAAGCTACCTTTTTGCTAACTACACTCTTCATTAGAGGCTAACTATGCTCTGTAATAGTGGAGAGCATAGTCCTAGCACTTTGAAAAATTTGTTGAAAATGACCTTTGTGTTGACTATGCTCTAGGGTAGTGGAGAGCATAGTCCTAGAACTTAGAGAAATTTGTAACTTCTGGCTTTGCGATGACACTTAGGAAAAATTGAAAAACTGACTTTTGTCTTGAGTATGCTCTCTACTAGGTTGACTATGCTCTAGGGTAGTGGAGAGCATAGTCCTAGAACTTAGAGAAATTTGTAACTTCTGGCTTTGCGATGACACTTAGGAAAAATTGAAAAACTGACTTTTGTCTTGAGTATGCTCTCTACTAGGTTGACTATGCTCTAGGGTAGTGGAGAGCATAGTCCCAGCACCTGGTAGAGTTTGTAGAAAGTGGCCTCATGCTGACACTTAGAAAAATTTGTAGTTGAGATGCTGTAGTTCAAATTTGGTGGTGTTTCAGCCTTGTTGGGACTAATCAATCTAATTTTTTTGGGATTGTAAGATTTAATGCTTAGCCTTTGGAAATAGCCTTAAGATTACTATGACATGTCATTAGTTACGCTACTAGACTTAGTGTTTTAAGAAGGGTAGAAAGGTCATTAAGATTTTGATAATGTCATTAAATATTTCTAAAATAGATAATGTAGTAAATTAGTTAATTAATTGATGTATTAGTTGATGAAATAGAATGGCCTTCAATAGTCAAGAAAAGATATATTAATTTATTTTGCAAGAAAATCATATAGTAGAACAACATGGAGACTCAAAATATTGTTTCAACAATGTGTATGATATCCATGAAGAGAAATGATTAAAAAAATCCAAGAATAAGATCCCCAGTGAGTGAGAAACAACATCTGTTATGTCTACCGTGGGCCCTGGATTGGCACAAATATTGATACCCATGTATTTTAGTAGAGTTACAAGATTTGAATGTTGATGTTTTATGCCTACAAGAAGTCTTTTCATGGGAATTTCTATCCCAATTCCAACCATATTTGGAAAAGATAGAATACATAGCTATTTATAAGTAAAAAGGTTCTTGTGCAAGTTCTTCTTTTGAGACATATACATTAGCCTATTGCATAATTCACAACATGGATGGTTGTGTGATCTTTTATAAAGAAGCCAAGCTTGAATTAGTACAAAGATTTGAATGAAGTTTATAAAATATGATTTTCAAAATTGCAAAACTTCAAACCATGGAAAAGAAAGAATAATCATGATTTCAAAAAATCACATAGTATTGGCAATGATTTTAAAACTCTAGTTATCAGGAAGATGTTTATGCATGGTTAGCACACATTTAATTGCCAAACCAACATGTTCAGATGTTAGATTGTGTCAAGAAGCATACTTGATTAAGCAATAGAATAAAGTTTGAAGAATAAGTTATTCCTATGTTATACTAATCTAGTCCCATTTATTTTTTGTGGAGACTTCAATGCAAAAGTTAGAAGTAGTATCTATGAATTCTTAAAATATGGATGTGTAAAGGAATCTTTGAATGATGAACTTGATTTTAAGAAGATGTTTCCATCAATTCAACATCCTCTTTAATTAACCAATGCATATTATGCTTACTTTGAATCTTCAGTAGATAAATCAAATCCCAAAATTTAAGAACAAATGATGCTAGTGGATAGTACTCATTAAGAATCATAATTTATCAATTTCTCTACTATGTTTAAGGAGGATGGATAAAAAAAACATTCTTCATTGAGACTTTGGATTATATTTGGTACAATTTCTAATTCTTCCAACTTACCATATTACTAGAGTTAATTTCTAAAGAATAAGTGAAGAAGAATCAAGATCAAACTTTGCCATTTTGAACAAGACCATTCAATCATATAACAGTTATGGCAAAATTAGAATTACTTCCATCAATTCATAAGGTTGATCAAGATCAGGAACTATCTCATCCTACTTTTATTTATAATCTTATTATTTTTTTCATTTTTTAATTTATATTTTAGTTAAATAAATAAAATATCTAAGGTAATGGAAGTTGGAAATAAAGGATTTGCCTTACCTTCACTTAGGTAACCAAATATGAGTTACACCTTGTGTGACTTTGGTTAGGACTGGTGATTGGTGGTTGGTAGATCTATAATTCATTTCTTATCATTATCATAGAAAATGAATTATTAAAAAAGTAATATATTTAATTTTCTATATATTTTTTCTCACATATATTTTGTTTGTAGAATAAGTAAGAAATAACTTCAAGCTTAAAGGAGAAATCAAAATATTAGAGCATAGGATCGTAATAGAAGCATTAGAGCTGGAAAAAGATAGTGAATGTAGACTCATTTGAGGATGAACAAAACCTAAGGGATTATCATGTCCCTTGTCCAAATGATGCTACATAACAAAGATGGTGCCTCTTCATAATAAATGTTATTGTTATCATAACAAGATCCTAAAGGGTAGTTGTAATTGATACTTGAAAGGATGCATTGTAATAACAGACATGTCTCTTGAGGTAACATTTAAGGGCTTGACCTAAGGCATTCATACCCAGGCTTAGAGGTCAGGCCAGCATGGAGTGGCAAAGCTAGTAAGGGTAAGTCAGGGAAGCTAGGAGAAGTAGAATAGGAAGAGGGCTGTCCATCCCTTTTGGTTGGTAATAGGCCTAACTGTGATGATAGTGCCGGGTTGACTCTCAGTGGATAGATGTCAAAGGAAGAAAATCCCAAGGAACACTCTCAAACCATGATCCAAATACTCTATTCTAAATCGATAAAGCATTCTATTCTTTCCCTTTCTACACTTTCTATGTTATTTTCTTTATGCATAATGTCAAATGTTACATATATTTGACATTTGGTATATTGTCTTATTATGCATAATATCCAATATAATGTATATTTGACATTTTTCATGATAGCTAAGGAAAAGATGTCATACCATGAATGAAAGAATAAATATTAGAATATCAAATCTTGGAAATATGAATCTAAACATCATATTTACTATATAAAAGAACTAAAACATTTTGTTGATAATTTTCCAAATAAATCAAACCAAACTAATTTATTGTACACATAACCAAATATTTGAAAATTCCATAAGATGAAAAAGGTAATAAATTTTCTCTTTATTTTTAATAGTATTTTAGTTATAAATACTCACATGGCTAAAATCTCCTAAATAAGTTTTAAATCCTAGGCAAGATTAATAGTCAACATTGTAATCCAATTTAACCATAAAACAAGATAGAAAGAAAAGCACTTACTAAGGTTTTGAATGATAGCATAGATATAGATTCTCTTTAATCTAGTAGGATATTCATCTCTAGGTTTATCTTCAATGTCAAAAATATAATTGGAGGACTTTTAATGAAAGGGTTACTAGGTATTTATACTCATAAGAACATGTTAGTGTTAAGTAAAGGGGTAAATCTATTGGAGTAACCTAAAATTAAAAGGAAAATATAATTAACTTAGAATATCTAAGATTAATAAAAAATAATATTCTAACATGGAAAATGCCTAATATCATCTTATAAGATATCATCCTAAGGACTATTTGATAGCTATGTTTACAACCATATTTCTCTAAAGGTCTAAGCTCCAAATATGACTAAACAAGAAACTATCATATGTCATCCAAAAAGTAAATAAGCTAGAAAAAAATTAAACACTATAACTAATTAAATTTTTAAACAACCATACTAAAATCTAAACACATAATAAATAAGCATATTACAAGTGCAATGTAGTATCCCATATGCTAATGACCTATCTAGCACCTCATTCCTGCTTACACAAAACTCCAACAAAGGGGTTAGTATGCATATGTGAAATCAAAAAAATACTAAAAAATATCAAAATAAAATAGGCCTATTTAATATAAGTAAAAATTTAAATAATTAAATGAAAGCATATAATAAGGTAATTACAAGATATAAAGCTAAAGAAAATGATAGCACAAGCATAGTCAATTAGAAAAGTACACTACATCATAGGCTTAACAACAAAGTGTTAGGACTTTAATTCAAAAGGATACAAAAGTAAAAGAAGTATAGGTTAAGGTATTACATGAGTTTTTAGATAAATCACAAATGATAGCCTCAAGGACTAAAATGTAGCAACAAAATACCTACATAGTGTTGTGTATGAATCTTCTTCTCAACAATTAGTAGTGTCTAGATTACTATCTTAGTGTCATGGGACACATGATTTATGCATTAATCTAATGATGTTGATGTTATTAACAAATTTGGTGTGAGGTCTACTAAAATCTATCATATTCTACCATATCAAATAACATCACCTAAATCCCTTTCCAAAGATGTTTCTCATATGAAGAATAATAGTCATGAGGTGACGAAGTCCATTGGGTATGATCATGTTGTATTGGATGATGAAAAACCCTCAAATTTTGAAGGATAACATATAGATGGTGGTAATGTTAAAGATTATGAAACCCATGATGATGTTGTTGTTAGTTCTGACTCTAGTTGGAGCAATCAAGTTTAAAATCTTATAGTCTTCTTAGTTCCTCTTATCTCATTCTTCCTTTTCCTTATATCTATAATTGAAAGGATAGAATTTTTTCTATATATATATGCATGCATATTTTGATGCATCTTATTGTTTGATGTGAAATTTTATTATCATGTTTCTTCACTCATTCTATTTCTTAGCTTTATTTGGGATAATAAAGTACTAGTTGGGGACTATGTTAGAACATGAGAATATGTTCCATTTGAATCATCTAATATAGTTTATATTATTATGTGTTAGGATTAGAGAAAGAAAATTCTTTGATGCAATCATTCTTGAATTAGTAGTTATATATTTGTAGTATAATCATAGTTTCCTCACGATATTTTCTTTATGTTGAGCACTGCATCATGTCATATGCATTGGGCTCACTTCACATTGTCTAGACTAGTTTATTTTCATATGATGTTCATGTAATACATCTTCATCATACTCACATTAGGAAAGAAGATTACAAGATATATCATAGTATGTTAGAAGTAACTTATACTCAACATTGTGAGTTATGCTTGATTTGTATTGAAGCCACATCAATCTTTAAAGTGGCATAATTAGTAAAGCTCATGACATGGTAGCATTAACATTGTACTACAATATCTACATAGCATTTGTAGAAAGAACACAATCCATGTTACACTTATACTAGAACTATGCTACCTATTTCCATTCAAAATGAAATTGCTTTCATTTTTATTAAAATGATGCTAAGGTCATGGTTGATAGAATAATGATCTAAAAGATATAGAATTACTATAAAAAGTTCTATATAATCAATTCATAAATATCTTCTAGATGAGATAAATAATTGAAAGTGACCAATGACTAATATTATCTTATGAAGATTATAGTTTGGGTTAGTTTATAATTGAATTGATAGATTGAGTAAATATTCCTTGATGAATTATAGGTTAGGTGGGTTTGAAAGGTGGAGTTTTGTATTTTTGTAAATCTAAATATTGACAGTATTATGTAATAATTTCTTCTTTGAATGGTTAATATATTAAGCTATTTCAAGTTTACAAAGAAGATAGAATTGAATTTATGTTCTTATTAATTAATTATCATATATAATAGATATTGGATTTGATGTTAAAGTAATCTTAAATATATCTTTGAAAATTAATTAAAGTACGAGCTAGAGTTCCATGTTAATAAGGTAATGATACCACACTACCTTCAAATATTAATACTTAAGTAAAGTTTATTCTAAGAACCATTGGTTATTTGTACAAATTTAGTTTTTGATGAAGTATCTAGTGGTAATTTATATGTCAATTATAAGCCCTGATTCAAGGAAAGTATTTTGTACATATTTTATTTTTATTAGTCCTCTACAATACATCCTTGCCCACCTGCTTCCCTCCCCCTTCTTATGTCACACTCTAAGATTTCATGCCCAATTCCAAACACTTTAGGATGCTTCCAGCTTCATTCAGATGTTTTGAAATTATTGTGACATGTGCCTTTGAATTTTGGCTTGTCCCAGATGCAAAGTAATGGATTATCGCTATAGGAGAAGTGCATTGACTAGCCTACATTAGCACATCTTCTACATCAGTATAGGGATGCTAACATATCATCTTTCTAGCCCTGATTGATCATCCTTGTTGATAGTATGACTAGGTTAGCTTGCATGGCATTGGCAAGCCTCCATTGGTACCCCAAGCATTGAGAAATCCTCTAAATTTCCTCCAAACTATAACTACCCAAGGTGAGTCCTTCCACATAGAAATCAAATATTAGTCATTTCATTATACTTGTGACATCTAGATTATGTGAATAGCTCTTCCTTCCTTGAATAAGTTAAATTTTCTTTCATGTTTCTATGTTTTGAGTCATCACTTTGATAATTATGATTAGAATTTTTTAGAGTGCTACCATGGTTATGTATCTTGGAATTGTCTGATCAGTGCAAATTCTATTATTTACATAGTGAATAAAGATTATGATTATTTCCTTATTTTACTATTGATTACTTAAACATTAAAAGACCAAAAATATCATAATACATTAAAATTGTAAAATATTTATTTAATTTGTATTTTCATAAGTTGTGACAATTCAGTCTCATCCAAGGAGGTTATAATAGTACAACATGGTGTTTGACCATCGAGATTGTGACTTAGAGCCATTTTATTACATTTCATGTATGGTGTTGTACCCATCCCTTTAGGAAGTGTAACACATGTGAGTGTGTATGAGCATTTCCTCTATTCCTAAGTGAGATTGCAATGCTTGTGTATATATAATTATAAAACACATAAAATATCATAGAATATAAAATTACAAATATTCTCTTATCTCTCCTAAGAAGTTAACATGGGTTTGAATTGTATTATATGTATTATAATATCTTTTCTATTTCTTGAATGTAACAACATATGCAAGTGTTCTTGGTAATTCACTTAACATTGTCTTTAAAACTTATGACTAGATTACACTACAGTTCAAATGACATATCCCTTGGTCCAAAATTAGTAATATCCCTATCATAGGCATTGTTATTGGGAAGGGCTTTGGTGATTTCCTAGAAATACCTATACAACCATTATTTTGATTTTTGTTTAAACCTAGTGTATGTTTCTTAGCATTGTGTGTATCTTTTGAACATATGCAAGATCAAAGATGATGCTAAGATCCTACTAAAGACCTTAACAGAAGTATCAAAATAACAAAATAATTCTATTATATTCAAACATATGGATGGCTTAACTTTACCACTAGTTTTCTTAACTTAACATCAAGATAATTTAGGATGATAACATGATGTTCATGGATATTTTGCAAAGGAACTAATTGTATCTACAATAGTAGTTCTCAAAGAGGCCTTGATCAACCTTGGACTATAGGAATTTTTTATCTTCTACATGGATTTAGAGCTAGATTTCAATAATTAAGAACCTTAACCAACATAGGAGTTCCTTGATCAGATGATGGAGGATGGGATCCATTGTGGATTTTCATCTAATCACTCATATGGGGATCAAGCTAAGAAAGAAGATATCAAAGACAAAGAACCATTCAACCAAAAAGAGCCATGGTTGATGATTATGAATTCCAATGCAACTTAAACCTATGACCATGATATCCTCCCTAGCTTCTAGCATCTTCACTTGTTAAAACTATCTATTAATGAGAGCTTCCTCTTCTTCAACTAGACTAATTATCATGAGCTTAATGAAATTATTTGCATTTCAAAGGAGCATGGTTGTGATACCAAGATCAAACATATCAACATGGTGGATGTTTTATTTTATAGAGGGTATATGAGTGATGGTCTCCAACTTCATGTGCACGGATTTGATAATGCTTGTTATCTACAAGGTATCCTTAATGATTGGTAAAAGTTACCGTTGCTTCCCTACACCTTTATCGAACAAGTAGGCATCTAGTATAGATCATTACCACCTAAGTCAATTTAGGCATGAGTAGAAATAATTAAAATTTATTACCCTAAATTTAATACATATGCTCACATTTTTAACATCCAGAAGGAAATGAGTGGATGAAATTAAGGATTCCATGCATCACTAGATATTACTATGAAGAGATATCTTAAAGCCATGTATTTCTTCCTAAAACAAGGATTCAGCTAAATATTGTACATACATATTGTGGAAGACATAAGTAAGAAGCTAAGTGAACAAGAAGATATATACATAATGGGCCAGGTACACAAAAATTCTATGACTCAAGTCAAAGTGCTCCTTGACATAATTACTAGCATCGAAGATGAATAGAGAAAATAACACTTTTTAAAGTAGTATAACTATGATCCTATGAGCAAAAAGAAGACAAAAATCATTAAATATACTACCAAACCTTCTTCTTATATTAGGACCTTGGCACATAATTAAGTCAAAATCTATAAGGCCTTGGTAGACTTCGCCCATTAGGTGCATCAAGTTTGGGATGTGATGGATCAAAAAATGATTATCACCCTCAAGGATATTGAGGGTAGAGTGGTGAAGGAGAAATTAAAGCATTTATGCTAACTATACATAGAAAGAAGTACATGATCAAAGGTACAAAGAGGCTCTCTTCCTATAAGGAAATAAAAGAAGATTCAAGTAAGGCTTTCTAATCCTCCACTAATAAGGGTTCTTGTGAGTATTACACAAATCCTCATAAGTTGTAGTTCTACCCAATAATAACCCATATGATTGATAAAATGGAAAGAGTTAGGATGCAGTTCAATCCTAAGCTTATTAGAAGGAAAACAAGGAGGATTCTATTCTAAGGCCCATCATACTATCTTAAAGGTTCATACCTACAAGCAATGCACTAGTACTAGCAATGGCCAACTCCAAATTCTTAAGGTGCTACTCCATGGAAAAACAAATGTCATTTTCTCTAAGCCCTTGTTTTAATAATCTTTCCTTGTAAGTTCCTCATCATCAATAGAGATTTCTACTATCAAATTCTATGCAAGATGGGATCCCTAGTCAATTGCAATTAAGGTAAACCAAATCTTGTGATATTACCTACAATGTTGATCCTACTTCAACATATGCTACTACACAATATTACCAAGCTTCTCTCAACTTGATTATAGAGAAAAATTTGAGACTCTATGGTAGAATATTTTTCATAAGCAAAAACATGAGCATCATTTAGCTAGATCTACTACATCATCTTCCTCATATGGAAAGGCTAATCCTTCTAGCATCACAAAAGTTCAAATTTAAGAGGTTTAAATATCATTCCTTGGTCACTGTCAAAGCAATGCATTCACTATAGGAAGGATTCTTTAAATTTATCTAGTTTTTTAGATGTGATGGCACTTGATATAAGTGGCTTTATAACAATTACAATATCTAAGGTGGCCATGTGGGTAGTAAAAGAAGGACATTTTTCCAAAAAGAAGACCGATCCCAATAGTCCCATGATGGATATCAAATTGATGAGAAATATCCTTACCTAGATTTGTGTGACTTTGTTTCAAGAGTTAATATTATTTCATTACAAGAGTATCTTGTTTTTGGGGCTTTCCTTCCTTAAGTATACTAACATCGAGTTGGAGCTAGTAGACTAATCATATGCATACCTCATGAAATAGGTGAATGCTGGTCATACCCACCTAATTTCTTGATGATTAAACCAAAAAAAAGATGGAAGAAAGCTTCTCTATCATCATAGAAAGAGCCTGGCTAAGCATCATTGATGCAAGGTCGATTTTTTGATATCTCTAGCTTGTAATCAATAGAATAGATGCAATAGGGAAGACACAAATATCTTATGTAATCCTTCCTAATCTTATGGTAAGTAGGGTTGCAATTACTGTATCATAAAGAATCTATATAGAAATAGAGACATAAATTTCCTTGAAGAGCATATAGTCCATGAAGCCAAAAATTAGGTATTTGAGAGGCTAATCTATGCTCTTGCCTTATCTAATGTTGAATCATCTAATTTGAAAGTTGAAAATAAAATGAGGGAAACTACAATAGTGCAACAAAATCTTGAATTTTGGGACACTCCTGATTTTCCCCATGATATATCTACATCATCAATTGAACCAAAGTTCCTTCCTAAAGGTTTCAAGTATTTTTTCCTTATGGTTGGTTATCCCATAACCATCAATTCCTTTCTAACAGCCACCCAAAAGATTAAAGTAAAAAGGGTAGTTAAAACTAGACAAGAGTCTTTTGCTAGTTCCATAATGAACTCACAAGAATTTTCCCCTCAATATATTAGCATCACATATACATAGACATAATCATTAGACATCTGTAGATACTACAATTTAGACTCAATTCAAATATGCAGGATATGGTAAAAGGTAAAATCATTCGTCTTCTATGGGTTGGTTTCATTACTTCTATCTTTGATAATGAGTGGATAAATTTGACTATAGTCACATCCAATAAGGATAATGTATGGAAAGTTTGTATTAACTATAGGTTGGTGAATGCTATCACCTATAAGGATCATTTCTTATTATCCTTTGTAGACTAGGCATTGGCCAATATCTCTAGTTAGGAATACCATAGCTTTATTGATGAGTACTCTAGTTATAATCAAATTAATATAGCATCATAGGATCAATCCAAGACTACCTTCAGTTGTCCATGGGGGACCTTTGCCTTCAAGTGTATGATGTTTGAATTATGTAATATACTAGCCATGTTCCAATGATTGGTAATGTCTATGTTCTAGGATTGCATGGCAAGAGTATGAAAGTTTTCATGGATGACTTCTTCACTTATGATAAATTATTCTAGGAATTTTTCAATTAACTCAAAGATATCTTACACTATTATTTCCAAGTGAATATAACTCTAAATTGGAAGAAAATCCAATTAATGTTAATCAAGGGCATTCTTCTTAGTCACAAAGTTTTAAAGAATGGGATTGAAGTTAAAAATAATAAGATCTACATCATTGAGCATATGGCACAATCACCCATGATGGTTAAAGAGGTGTTATATTTTCTAATTCATACTTACTAATATCATCATTTTTTTAAGTTATTCTAGAATAGCAAGGTCATTATTTAAGCTCATGAAGAAAGATGCTCTGTTCTTTTGGAACAAGGACTATGAAAATGCCTTCTACTATCTAAAGGAAGGATCAATCTAAAACCCCATGTTGTAGAGTCCTAATTGGATTGAAGCATTCCATATAATCACAAATGCTTAAAAATTTGCATTAGATGCTATCTTAATGCAATTTAATAAGAAGAAGATTTCCTACAACATTCATTGTGATAGTACAAGTATTATGGGACCTTAATTAAACTACACCACCATAGAAAAAGAATTAATGATCATTATTTTTCACTCGAAATGTTTATACATTATATTCTAATGTGAAAATTTGTATTCACATCAATCATAGCTACATCTAATTTCTCATGAACAAGATAGATATTAGTCCTTGTGTGATATGATGATTGGTTCTCTTGCAAAATTTTAACTTTCATATGATTGATTGCAATGAAGCCCAGAACATGATGGTAGATCATCTATCATTATTATGAATTAGCAATAATGCAAAAGGTTCTTTATGATGAATTTCCATATGACCACATTTATAAGTTCATTTTTAAATCAAAGAATAGACATTAATGCCCATGGTACGTGAATATCCTTAACTAACTAGAGGCATGGGCATTAATGTCAAAGAACCTTCTAGGTTTAGAATAGACATTAATGCTATCATTTAGAAGGTTCCTCCTATATGGAATAAACCTAAGATCTAATAATTCCAACACCAATTGAGGCCTCAATTTGTTTTCAAAGAGCATGTATACAATCAATTCCCTAGTGGCCTAGTAAGATGATGTGTTCTTGAGGAATGACAATATGATGTCTTGGCTCATGCACATGATAGCATCTATGATGGAAACTAAACTAGGAAGAGAACAATGACAAAGATACTGTTCCTGGGTTATTTTTTGACCTACCATGTTTTGTGATTCTCAACACTCTGTTCATTATTATAATAAGTTCCAGCATTAGAGAGGTATATTCTCATGTATGGAGGAACCACAATAGCGAATCAAACCACTAAATCCCTTTAACGTATGGGGGATTAACTCCATCGGTTTCATTTCTTGTACCTCCAATGGTAAGGCATATATTATTTTATGCATAGATTATTGCACATAGTGCATAGAAGCTATTTTCATTAAGAACTACTTATCTACCACTTCATATAACTTCCTTCGAAACAATGTAGTCCACATGTTTGATATTCCATGAATCTTGATCTCTAATAATGGTACTCATTTTACTAGTGAGGTTTTTAAGAATTTATTAGAATCTTATGGAATTAATTATAAATTAACTTTCCATTATCATCCTCGAGTCAATGATCAGGTAAAAGTTACTAAGTATAAAATTTTTAAAATACTTAAGAAAATGATTAGCAAGTATAGAAGAGATTGGACCAACAAGCCTAATGATACCCTATTGACCTATCAAAAAGCATGAAACAGTCCTATTGCTTACACATCTTTCAAGTTTTTCATAGGATAGGTTTCATGGCTTCCTATTGATATTCAAATGCAAATCTTGGGTAGAATTATAAATTTTGATATGACCTTATATTTTACTTAAAAGGGAAGGCTAATTAACCTCAACCTTCTAAATAAAAAATTGTAGAATCACCTTAATGTAGAGTAAATTAGAATATTCTTGGACCAAGTCTTTCCATAATGTTACATAAGAAAGTTTGATTTCAAACTTGGTGATAAGTCCTCTATTTTAGTTTACTATACTTCACCTACTTGAGTAATATTCAATTTCAATGAGAAGGATCATACAACTTTCATGTCAGTCACTAGTCTTGCAAAGTATACATCTATCATCCTAACGAGCTAGATAAAGTCTTTTTTATTAATAGGAAACACCTAAATTTCTACAAAGAATATATTTTCCCTATGAGAGTACTTAATTATCAATCTTATGTTTTGTGCTCAAATATATATTGGGTGATAGACATGTATTAGTCATGAAGGAGACTCCTACATGGTATGTTGAATGTTTCTTCATATTCTACTATTTCTCTTGTGTGCCTTAATAAAGTCCATATATTTAGTTACTAATCTTCATATTCTTGAAATTAATGATTAATCATTTCTAATTTTTTCTTTTTCTTAAGGATGTTTATGTATGTATGGAGAAATCGATTAATGTAAGCTACAGATGTGATGATGATGCAAGAGTACCAAATGAGTTCAACGTGGAGCCTTGATCAATGGAATGCTCATACATCAAAATTCATCCAGCTATTTTCTTCTATCTATCATCAATAAACCATGGTCAAATTTAATAGGGATCTTGGACTCACACTACAAGATATTGAAGTTGACACTACTAGAAATGTCAGTAGGTGTTGGGTTCACACATTAGGATGTGAGCTATGAAATCACAAAAGAGTGCTTGGTTGAAGGAGGATTGTTGTGACTAGTGATTAGGTCTAATCAATGTGAATGAACCAAGGTATACATGTTTCCTTGACTCACCACCCTAGTTAGAAGAGGTTTGCAATCTCTCAAACCTATGCATGTAATGTGGTGGGGCATGGATTCTTGTTTCATGCAAGTTAAAGACTCAAGGTAGTGATCTAGCACCACAATCATTCTTGTAACCATCAAGCATCATCAAAAATCCTCTTCTCACAAAAATAAAAAAAAAATCGAGAGTGATGGTGATGAAGAGAAAAGAAAAAACAATATAAAAATAATAATGAAAAGAAGAGATTATGGGAAAATCAATATAATCCCATGATTACAGGTCCATACAAATTAGCACTTTTACCATATCAGACCAATCATATAATTTCTTAACTAAATCAAAAGAAGAGATTGAACCAATGCTCACATGAGCCTCTTTCCTATTTAATCCATTTTTTGGATCACTTTAAATCTAATTAAAAGTCCATGATAATCTCTTAATCCATCCCTATCATTGCCATGAAGGCCTAGAAGTTTCTCCAATAGTGAACTTTGGTAACATTAATTGCTACTTTCAACCAATTCCTAAATCCATATGTTTCTAAGGGTTAAAATCTATAATCATTAATTCAAATAATGACCATATTAATCATCTTGTAGTCATGACATGATAATGTTTGTTGGAGTTCAGATCAGTTAGTATAGCCAAGGAGATCAATGGAAGGGTTCTAGTAGAAAAACATTTAGGGAGCCTACCATGCATACATGCATGGATGGAGAAAAATCAAACTGAGATCTTGACTTCTGAATGTTTTTTGCATGTGACTTGTTTTGATTCTACTAATATTTAGACTATGAAATAACCAATATTAGATGACACTAGTGGAGGTAGGCATGACCATGCACTTGAAAGGAGGGCTTGGAGAGCTATCCCTACCTAGTGGGTGTGTAATGGTGATAGGATGCAACAATGAATTACTCATAACATGTAGGATGTGCTCACATGCTTTATGAGTTAATGGAATGATTGGATAGGTATATGATGATGTTTCACTTTCTCTCTCTTTCTCTAGTCCATCATGCATTCTTCATTCCCTTCATTTCATATCTTGTCCATTGTTGTGTGTGATAGGAAGTCAATCAAGCAATCTAAAGGATAAGATTGGTGATCTAAGGGGAAGGACTCGCATTGGATGCTAATGTCTCACTGGCTATTAAGAATTCATGGATATCCCATCAATAACATTTACAGGGTTAAGAAAGATAAGAGCTTAATATGAGGAGGATCCACTTGTAAATCTTTCATGGCATGACATTGTGAGCAAGTAAACTCAAGCTTAACTCCCATGATGATGGTGGTTGCATGGCATAAAGAACTTGGTTGGTGTTCTGAATGGGTGATTATGACTCAATGATACTAATGATTTGGCTAGGACTATCTTCTTACACATTTTCTTATTTGAGTATGTGATTATGAAAAAAAAATTTAGACCTTTTTTAGTTTTTTGTTTTCCATGTTTACACTTGTAATTTCTATATGGGTGTTCTCTAGTGCATGTCATTAGTTAATGTTATGTGAGGCTGATGTCTCATAACTTAGTTGTGGGGGGATACATTGAGGAATATATCTTTTTCAATCCTATATTATTTGTCATATCTACGTATGTGCTTGACAATGGGATATGAAGTTGTTACTCATGTTCTCCTTGGAGATTATATTTATAATTATTTTCATGCATGATTTTTATAATGGTGGTTTAATGCTTAAGAATTTCACCTGATTTTTAGCATCATTATAGTCTATTATGTCTTGATATATGCACTCTTCATTTAGTAAAGAAAACATCATTTAGTATCACTTAGAGAACACTTGCTTAATCCAAAATCCAAAAGCCTCCCTTGAAATAAAGATTTAGAGGTGAAGTATTTATGTCTTTGAACTATAGATGCAAGTCATGCATAATAATCAGTGGTTAAATACAAATCAAAAAGAACATAACAAAGATCATCCATCATGATAGAGGCATCTTCAATTTTGCAAGGATACCAGGGGACTCTTCTTCTCAAAGTGGTAATTTTGTAATGTTTACTATGTTAATGTATTTATGAAATTATATTTCTTCACATTGACCTTGTCATGTATCTAGCCCTAGCCATGATTTTTTTATTATTAAAGCTATTGGAGTAGCTTTATCTAGTTGTGAAGGAATGATGAGACATCCAATGGAAATTTATATGTCCATTGTAAGTCCTAGATTAGGGGAATTATTATATGGTCATTATGTTTATATTCTAGCATGTTGGTTGATATTATTGGTTCTCTATGTTGCATGCTTACCCACTTGTATCACACTCCAAGGTTTCATGCTTGATTCCAAGCTCTTTATAATGATTCTAGCTTCATTTAGATATCCTAGGATCATTCCAAAATGTACCTTTAAGTTTCAGATTGTCCTAGATGTAAAGTGGTGGATTATTCCTATAAGGGATGGCTAACTGCCTTACATTAGTGAAAGGATGCTAATGAATGTTTTTCTAGCCCTAATTGGTCATCGTTTTTGCTAGTATGATTAAGTTGGCTTGCATGGTATCAAAAATCCTTTGTTAGCATTTAGGCACTGAAGAACCCTCTTTGTTTCCATGTAAAATCCATGAATACCCAAGGTGTATTCTTCTAGATAGAAAGAAAATATTAGTCATTTCTTGAAGCTTGTGGCATCCAGATTATGTAAAGAGCTCTTTCACCTTTGGGTAAGTTTATTTTCTTCCTTGTTTATGTGTTTTGATTTATTACTTTCACAAGTATAGCTAGACTTTGTCAAAGTCCTACCATGATTCAACTATACCCAAGAAGATCATAACTATATGGCATAGTGTTGGCCCATCGAGGTTGTAATTAAGAGCCATTTTTTTACTTTTCATGTGTGATTTACATCTTTTCCTTGAGGGATTACAATACATGTGAGTGTGCATAAACATTACTCTTTTCCTTAGGTAGGATAGTAATGCATATGTGTTTATTATCGTTTTTTTCTTTATAATTATGAAATTCATAAAAAAATATATATAAAATTATAATATTTTCTTATCTCTTCTACCATGTTAACATAGGTTTGAATTGTATTATATGTATTAAAGTATCTTTTCTATTTCTTGAATGTAATGACATATGCAATTATTCTTGGTAATCCACTCAACATTGTCTTTGAAGCTTATGACTAGATTACACTATGATTTAAATGATATATCCCTTAGTCCAAAATTGTGACATCTCATTCCCAAATGTCATGGAAAATGACAAATAGACATTATATTAGACATTATGCATAAGAAGACAATATACCAAATGTCAAATATATGTAATATTTGACATTATGTGTAATAAAAATAATAGGGAAAATGTCAAAAGAGAAAGAAAAGAATGCTTTATTGATATGGAATGGTGTATCTAGATCATGCTCTAAGAGTGTTGCTTGGGTTTTTCTTCCTTTAGCATCTATCCCTTAGAGGCAATCCAACATTGCCACTATGGTTAGGTTTACAATCGGCTAAAAGGGATGACCAGTCCTCTTCCTATCCCACTTCACCCAACTCCTGTGACTCACCTTTAGTGGCTCTACCACTCCATGTTGGCATGACCTCTAAGCCTAGGTATAAATGTCCTAAGGTCAAACCCCCAAAGTTTACTTCAAGAGACATGTTTTTTATTATAATGCACCCCTTCAAGTCTCAATTACAACACATCCTTTTGGGTCTTGTTATGATAATGATAATACTTGTTATGAAGAGGCACCATCTTCATTATGTAGAAAATCATTATGGAATGGAGAAATTACAATCTAGCCCCCTTATATTTCATTCATCCTTGAACGAGTCCAAGTTCACTATCTTTTTCTAGCTCTAATGCTTCTGTTATGATCTTATGCTCCAATAATTTGATTTCTCCTTTGAACTTAAAGTTGTTTCTTGCTTATTTTGCAAACAAAATATATGTGAGAAGAATATATGAGAATTTAAATATTATTTTATGAATACTTACGTCATTTTCTAAGATAATGACAAGAGATGAATTAAAGATCTACCAACCACCAATCATCAAACCTAACTAGGAGCACACATAGTGCAACTCATATTTGGTTACCTAAGTGAAGGTAGGGCAAATTCTTTATTCTAAACTTGCATTACCTTAGATATTTTAATTATCTAATTAAAATATAAATTAAACAATGAAGAAAATAATAAGATTATAAATAAAAGTAAGGGTGAGATACTTCTTGATCTTGATCAACCTTATGAATTGATGGAAGTAATTGTAATTCTGCCATAAGTGGTATATGATCAAATGGTCTTATTTGAGATGGAAGGGCCTAATCTTTATTCTTCTCTACTTATTCTTTAAAAATCAACTCTAGTAACTTGGTAACTTGGATGAATTGGACATTGTACCAAACATAATCTAGGGTCTCAATGAAGAATGTTGTTTACCCATCTTCATTAATCATAGCAGAGTAATTGGTAAACTATGGTTCTTAATGAGTACTATCCATCAACATCATCTATTCCTGAATTCTGGGATTTGATTTATCTATTGAAGATTCAAAGTAAGAGAAATATGAACTAGCTAATGGAATTACAAGTTTAATTAATGAAAACATCTTCTTCAAATCAGGTTCATCTTCCAAGGGCTCCTTTACACATCCATATTCTAAAAATTGATGAACACTACTTTCAACTTTTGCATTAAAGTCTCCACAAAGGACAAATGACACTAGATTAGTATATCTAAGAAATAACTTATTCTTCAAAATTTCCTCTATTTGCTTAATCAAGTATGCCCATTGAAATAGTCTAATGGGACATGTTTATGTGACAATCAAATGTGTGTTTACTACACATACAGATCTCCCTAATAGATAGATTTCTAGAATTGCTACCAAGACTATGTGATTTTTTTGAGATCTTGACTATTCTTTTGTTTCCATGATTTAAAGTTCTAGAATTTCAAAAATCATATTTTATAAACTCCATTCAAATCTTTGTACTAATTCAATCTTGACTTCTTTATAAAAGATCATGCAACCATCCATGTTATGATTTCTACAATAGGCTAATCTGTACGGCTTGAAAGAAGAACTTCCATAAGAACATTTTTGCTTGTAAATACCTTTGTATCCCATCGTTTTCAAGTCTTGTTGGGATTGGTATAATAATTTCCATGGAAAGGCTTCTTGTAGGCATAATACATTAGCATCCAAATTTTGTAACTCCGCTAATATGTGTAGGTACCTATACTTATGTCAATCTAAGGCCCATGATGGACATAGTGGATGTTGTTTCTCACTTGCTAGGGATCTTGCAAGAATGTTGCATGTTGGAAATTTTATTCTCATTCTTGGATTCTCTTTTAAATCATTTCTCTTAATGGTTATCATACATCTTGCAAAAATGAGATTATGACTTTCCATGATGTTCAACCATATGATTTGGTTGCAGATAGATATACATCTTCTTGACCATTTTTGTTCATCAATTGATTCTCCAACTAATTTTGGTAATATTTAACTACATTATCTAATTTTGGTAATATCTAACTACATTATCTAATTTTAGTAATATCTAACTACATTATCTAATTCTTAATGACCTTTTTACCTCCCTTAAGAATACTAACTCTAACTATGTACTAATGAAAAGGTAGAGTTTTTAGGATGCTAAAATTATCTATCTACATAGGTTAAACCCTTAATATTAAGTTTAAAAGTGATTATATTAAGTCTGAATAATTAAATTGGTAGGTATGAATGGCTAGTCTATGTGATGTCCTCTTAAGGCAAGATTTACAATTTTATTGAATTATTAGGTACTTGGATGATAAATCTGACCTTACCATTGAGTTCAAGAGGATGAAAAACTGTTAGAAATGACTATTTATATGTCAAAAAAAGGACATCATATGCTCAAGATATGCTGAAATTAAGCTTTTCAGGGTGTTAAGGCACTATGTTGGGCAAGGGATGAAAATTAAGTTTTGGGGTTCCACTAGATGGATCTAACTTTACAATTGTGTCTAGAAGATTGAAATCTTTAGGAAATGATTCTTTATTTGCTAAGAAAGACTTCTAAAATCAAAAGCTATGGCTTCTGAGGCCTAGAACCTTTGGCATAAAAAGTGAGACTTCCTAAGAGGTCACCCATCCTAGTACTACTCCAAGATGAGCATGCTTAATTTTGAAGTTTTTATCCCATTCTCTACCAGCACATCAATTTCTATTTTTAAAAATAAATTTTCCCATGTTCTTAATTTTAAATTAAAGGCCTTCTAATGGAAATTTTTGAATTCTCTATCATTTGATGAAAAATTTGAAATTTTTGTCTCATGACAAAAAATTTAGAATTTTCCATCAATTGATAAAGAAATTTTCACATCACCAAGGGCATGGATCGCGATTGGAGAAGGGATGTTGGTAACACTATGATGGCACTAGAGTGATGAGAATGGCACAATGGTTGCAGGGCATGGTAGCAGGAGGAGAATGAGTGGCATAGCAAGGCAAAATTGGCACTTTTAAGAGTTGCTACAACACGACTTGGGACTACACAATCGTGCAAGATAGAGCTAGAGTAGTAGCACAAAAGGCGAGCAGGATCAAGATGTTGCAAGGTGTAGGTCATAGTGAATAGGGTTAACTACTGTAGCAAAATGATAGTACAAAGGTGTTATTAGCATTGAGCTATGAAGTGGTAGTGACATTGCAGCTACAAAAGGTGTGACAATGCATGAGTAGGACACGGTGATGGTTGATAACATTCAGAGGTAGAGGCATGTTTGGAGTGTGGTGGTGGTGGTGTGCCTTTTCACTAGTCCAAGTAGCCTCTACCATGGCCTTCACAGCCCATACAAGGGCCAACATGGCCCAAGTGGAACATGTGTATCCCACACAAGGGCCAACATGGCCCAAGCAAGGCCTGAATTGTCCATGAAATGCTTGTGCAACACTAACCAAGGCATGTGTAACACAAGTGATTAACATGTTGCTAGCAAGGTTTTTACTATAGCAACATTAGAGGGACATCAGAAGGTGCAATTATCTGTAGTTTCATCAATGATTGCGAAGCATCGGAAGGGGCAATTATTTGCAATGTCATTAGTGTCCATGAAGCATAAGAAGGGACATTTATCCATGGCACAACCAGTGTTTGTAAAGCATAAAAAGTGATAATTATTCATGATTCCATCAATTTCTATGGAACATTGGAAGGGTTAGTTATTTGTGACACCATCAATGTCCATGGAGCATTGGAAGAAGCAATTATCAATGGCATCATCGGTATCTACCAGTGCCACAAAAGGTAGCCAAGGGCAAGCATGGTGCATGGAGGACAACATGGTAGAAGGCGGTGCAACAAAGGGTGGTGAAAAAACCAATAGCAATGATGAGTGGCATGTGTTGGGGTAGTAGAGGCATGATGAAGGATGGTGTGGTAGAACAGGCAGCAACATAGTTGATGGTGGATAGTAGGTGAGCGACAATGCATGGTTGTTCTGGCTGGTTGCCAAACAAGGGCTATGTACTCTATGCAGGCCTATGCAACCCTTGTAGGACTAGCATGATCCCTAAAAGCCCAATGTAGGCTACAATAGAATTATATTCTTTTAAAATTATTTTTAATTGGAGGGTTTAGGATTTGAACTCACAACCACCTACAATAATAATTTTAAAATTAATTTAATTTCATTTAATTTTGAAATTTTAAATCAGGTGAGGGGCCTGGGTTTGAACCCATGAACTACCTCTCTCTTCCTCCCTTTTTATTTTATTTTATTTTATAATTATGATAATAATTTAATAAATTAGTATTATTTTAATGCACGTATGACGAGAAACTTAAAACATCGATATTTCTTAAACCTTAAGTCTAATTCAGATGAAATTTGTATCATTGGAATCATCTTGACAAGTAGTATGCATTCAAGATTATCTTAGGATTCAAAAATAAATTTGGAATTTTAGGAATTAAAAGGACCAAAATAGCCTATTTTGTTGAACTGACATTAATAGGCTAATGTATAGATAACAAGATAACTTCTAGATGGCTTGGTTTTAATTATAAGTGATATATTAATCCTTAGATTAAGATATAACACTTTTTGACCTTATAAATTGGCAAGTATGATATATGCTTGTTCTCTCGAATAATGGTTATACCTTAGCAAAATATTAAGAAGAAGATTATGATAGCTTCATTCACTGAGTATTGGTTTTCCTATGAAGATCAAATAATCTTATGGATGGGTTGACTTCCTTAATTTATCAATACCTAGGTCTTTATATGGTAAATCATGCCAAGTTACAAGGGTTAAGTGCTTTCAACAAAAATAGATTAATTCAAGTCATGGTTACTAAATTTTTTGGGAGAAGCTTAACAATGACCTTAATTAATTAATATTTATAGTATTAAGATGGGTAAGAGTTACCTAGACTAATCTATCCTTATCTTAACAACATTTCTTACAATTAATAAATCTCGATGAGGTGTAATCAAATCTTCATCAGTCAATGATATCCATGAAAGAATTTTATTGGTTGGTAGGATCTATGTCTTTCATAGATGTCTAATCCATTGTTGATAAAATATATGGAATAGTATCTTCTAGCTTACATAGATAATCTCAAACATGTTGTGTATCTAGTGATGATCAGTGACTTTCCCTATGTCATGGCTTCATGGTTCATCATCAAGTTCTTGTTGTAGTTGGCTCATGATTCTAAATGGCCCTTGGATTGTGGTTTGCTCTAATATCAATTGTGACATCCTGTTCCCGAATGTCATGACAAACTTCAAATACACGTTATATTAGGCATTATGTGTAAGAATACAATATACCAAACATCAAATATATGTAACCTTTGACATTATACGTAATGAAAATAATAGGGAAAATATAGAAAGAGAAAGAAAAGAATGTTTTATTGATATGGAATGGTGTATCTAGATCATTCTTTGAGCATGTTCCTTGGGGTTTTCTTCCTTCAACACCTATCCATTAGAGATAATCCAGCACTGTTAGGCCTACAATGGGCTATAAGGAATGGCTAGTCCTCTTCCTATCCCACTTCACCTGACTCTTATGACTCACCTTTAGCAACTCTACCACTCCATGCTGACATGACCTCTATGCCCATGTATAAATGCCTTAGGTCAAACCACCAAAGGTTACCTTAAGAGACACGTATGTTATTACAATGAACCCTTTTAGGTCTCAATTACAACATGTCCTTTCAAGTCTTGTTTTGATAACAACAACACTTGTTATAAAGAGGCACCATATTCATTATGCAATAGCATCATTAGGGGAGGGGAACATTACAAAAACTAGTGAGATCCCTATCAATTCCATTGTGTACTTATAACTATCTCAACATCCATGATTTTTCCAAAATTCATATTCACTTTGAAAATAAATATGCAATGTCTAATAAATTCCATAGGTTATAACAATTAATATAACCTAGTAAATGCTAATAAGAACTATAAATCATATCAATATATCATCATAATTTCTTGAATATACTCCTTATATTATTTATCATGTAATATTATGGATAAAATCTCATTTTTATTTCCTTGTTTATGTATTTATTTTATGTTTTTTATATTCAATATCTCATTTTTAATTACATGGTAAGGCCTATGATTTAAAAGTTTCCAAAAATGGGAAGTTTTGGATATGATATACAATGATGTTAAAGCATGCCAAAAATAACAAATGTGAGAGAACTAATGCTATAAATAGAGATTTCATCTCATACCTTAATGCAATAGGCCCTTATTTCTTTTCTTTTCTTTTTTCATTTCATCATCAAGGGGTTGAAGAATAAAAAGTTTTAGTTATTTTACTTTTTCAAACATAATCTCTCATCATTCTCACAATTCTCATAAGTTTTACAAGATTTCTTATAATCACAACCTAACATATCTCAATTGATCTCATTTCATCCTTAGTTCACATCAAGGACTATCAAAATCAATTTATTTAATTTATATCTCATTAAAAATTTAAGAGATAAGTAGAAATAATGTTTCTTGGATATTTAGAATATTGAAAGGATCAAATTTCATTGTAAATTTTAGTATTAAAATTTTATTTTATGCACTTTAGTTAAGAATTATTTGTTCATGTATATTTCAAGTTAGATCTACTTTTATTCTTCATTCTTTTTTGAAAAAATTATTAGTAAATATGTCATTTCTGTAGCATTTTCTTCTAGAATGATTTGGGTTTAGAGTAAAATGGCTAAGAATTAAGGAAGACCAACTAATATAAAAGATTAATTATTTAATCATAAAAAATCTCCATTTAAAGTATCTTCTAGGAAAAAGAAAAAAATACAACATTAATTCATATCACTCTAGTGTTGGTGTGTGATATATTCAAATTGGAAAACAACATAAAAATATCCATTCTCTTTACTTTATTAAAGCCGCATGATATTTTAAAATTCAACTAGAGAATATTGCATTTTGATAATGCTTTGATTATTTCAATTCATTGACATCAAATGAATATTGATTACTATCAATTCTTCTAACCTTCAGAGATATTGATGAATTTTGAAATAGATGAAATTTTCATGCTTACTCAAACATTGATATCAAAGATCTTAGATTTATAACCTTGGGAAAATAATCTAAAAGATTAAAAATACCCTCATCTATTCCCAAAGTATTTCAAGGTTTTATATTTCATCTTAATATCCCACATTTCATTCTTATATTATAATGATATGTTAGAATATAATCATAACACAATGTACAATCATCAATTTCATAATGGTTTAAGGATGTTTAAAATCACTTTTAAATTAGTAATAAAAGAATGTGATGTATCATGAAAACCATTATGACCATACCCATGGAATATAATTATCTAAGATTAGGTTGTGAAGAAGTGTGTGGAAAAGAAGAGAAGAATAAGTGACAAGTAATATAAATAAGAACAAGAATATAGTATGGACAAGAAATGATGAATCATAACAGTAGATATTAGATGAAGCATTTCATGAAGAAAATCAAAACAAGAATCATAAGAAATCCAAGTTACATGTTCAAATTAAGAGAAGAAACCAACAAAAGATATAAAAGGGAAAAGGAGTTATTATAACTCATAGACTCATAATCACAATCCAAGAAGACTCAAAAGTGATCTATTTGTAATTCTAGTTTCCAAAATAGGACAAGAAGAGTCAAAAGTGATCCATTTGTGATCTAATCCAATTTCCTAAAGAAGGAGAGTATACCATCCAAAAGGTTATGATGGATAAAAGAAGATGACTATGGAAAAGGGATAGGATATGATTGAGATAGTAGTCTATAATTGATGAAGCTATGAATTACTAAGTAACCTAAGAAGTCCTAGCTCATGTAAGACTGACCAAACTAAAAAATTTTCATCAAACCTATCATGAGAAATAAGAAAAAGAAAGCATCGTAAGGATGTAGCCATAAAGAATAAGAAGGATGGCTTACAAAGAAGAGATTTGTAAAAATATTTGAAGATATCATAAATGACTGTATAATGTGAATAACACTATTATGAAAGATATATTAATAGATTACTTAATCAACAAGTTATGTGTTAAGTGTTATCATAACTAAATAATTATAATGTAATTAGAGTTGTGCTAGAGACTAATATAGAAAATATAACTTTATATCAAAGTTAAGGTTACAAGTTGGTTATGAAAATAGGTACTTATGATGAAAATACAACATGAATTGTTGAAATTAGAATGAAATAATGTGTTGAGAGACTATAATGATTTGTAAAGAAAGGACTGTTATATGAGGTAGTTATATGAAATAGGTAATTGATTAGAAGCTATATATGAAGGTACAAGTGTAAGGAATAAACATGGGCTAATAAGCTACTGAACATAGGAAGACAAGAAGATCTAAGTATAGTAGAAGGACAAAATAAAGTCATGGAGTAAGTTTGTAAACAAATGCATCTCCTAAACATATCCTTAAAAAGAATCTTAGAGCCTCTTGTGATATTGACCAATCAAAAAATGATGCTTACCATTATCCATTTCTTAAACATCATATAAAGTACATTATCTAATACTCCTATAAATATAAGATTATTTAGATGAATCAATATGACATTGAAAAACTATGAAATATTTTAGAAGAGAATGCATAGATAATCAAAGATACGAAATTAATAACAAGGGGCAAGAAATAAGATTCTATGATTGGAATCAAAGATGCAAGAACAAGCCCCAAGATCCTAAACATCAAAGGACTAATTATTCTAAACTCTATTACCAAATATTACATGATAACAAGCCAATCCCTTACAATGTATGAGAAAAAATAAGCAAATTCATCATAAGAGTTAACTTAAAACTTTATAAGGTCATTCTATGTAATAAAAAAGTAATAAAGAGAATATTTTTTAAATGACATTTGGCACCATGAATGATCACCTTCATAAGCATTAATTTCTTTATTGATCACATCAGTGATCATAAACATAATAAACAAAGGTTAAGAATCACCTAATTCATAATTAAGAAGAAAGAGTTCAACATCATTTTGTATGAAGTGTTCAAGCATTTTTAGATCAAGGGTTTTCAATGTAATTTGCTTAAAATTACTATTTAGAAGTCCTAAAAAATACCTTAATACTAGTCTTTGAGCAACCAATCTTCAAAACAAGGTGAATCTAGAAAAGAGAATCAATTATGATGTAGTTCTATTAAGAAAGGAAATTTTCGCACAATGACTATAAGTCCTATTCATAGAAATCTTGAGTTAGCATGTACTCACTTATAACTCAAATTTCCTACAAGAGAAATTACAACCTAGGGTATTCAAAAAATTAAAGGTAAGCATCTTGGATAGATATGCAAAATTTTAGCATTCTATGTAAGAATTGATGATAGATAAAGACATGAACAAGACGCTATAGGCATATTTTAACAATGTACTAGAAAATTTCTATCAGTGTAAGCCTAATAATTTGCTAATTTATGAAGAGATCATTTACTTTATTATGAATGATAAGAATATCTATTTATCATTTCTGGATGCTCACTATATTGATCATAAGGCCCTAATTTCTACATTTCAATCCAAAAATCCCTAGTTAATTGTAAGTTCCAACCTTGGGTAAATACTGACTTGCTAGTGGAACCTATTCATTCAATGTGTAAAGATTATATTGCATGAATATCTTGTAATAATCATCATATCATAGTCCTATGAGAAGCCATCAAGATTCTATATTACATTCAAGCCTAGGATCTTAAATACCCTTGGGTAAAAATCATAGTACATAATGTTTGTCATGCACTTATGAAGGTAAAAGATGGAGTGGGCAAAAAATTTGATTTTTAATGTCTTCTCATATTATTGGAATAAAGCTTTTTTAAAGGTGTTCTTATTCAATTACCTGCTTATGTAGTCATCCTTGTTCTTTTAGCAAAAATTTAGGTCACAAACCTAACCTAAAGAAATTAGATGATCTGTAAAGTAATGAAAATCATCACCACGAAGAAGTAAATTGGTCAAGAATCCACTAGTAGAAACATTAGTCTATTAACAAGAAGATCAATCAAGCAAGCCTTGATACTTACTTTTTAAGATGAGAGTGCTATGTAGAAACTAAGGAACCTATTCATTTTACAAAGATCTGCATCAAGAAAGGAGAAGATTCTAAGTGAAGAATCCCTATTTATACCTTCTCCTAATTACTCTAATATTTTTTACATTAAGTTATACATAGGAATTTCAATTCTATATGTGACTACTTTAGCCAGACATCAATAATTAATTAATATGAGTAAAGCATCCTAGAGTCTTAGGGCTTATGTTGACGTAATCACTACTACTATCTACAAGTTATTAGAAGCACATAAGTATTTACCATACGTATGAATTCCTTATTTTTATGAATGGAATAATAATTAAAAATGTTTAAAATAGTTAATTAAAGATGATAACAAGGATGTAGATACTACAATGAAGACAAGAGTACAATATTGGTTGGACACTAAGCATCATAACTCATTGAACGATGAATAATTTATGAGAGTTATAGTATATAATTATGTTGAATATATGATTACTTATGCAATGTTTAGGCAAGTTACATCTAGTAAGGATGATGATATTTTAGTGGCTATTAAGAATATGTCATTGATAGGGAATGAAAAGAAAAAAAATGAAAAACTACTTTGCAAATACAAATTAGAAAATATGATAATATTATATCATATTTTCAAAATTCTGAATAGACAATAGTAGAATACAAACTATCTATCAATCCTAAATTGCAATTACTAAATCAATGAACTAGTCAAAAAACTTTAACTAGGAAGAAGAAGGAAAAGAAAACTATGAAGATTGAAGAATAGCACTTGCAAAAGAAAGAATAATTAAAGGAAAAAGCTTATAAGTTAAAGCAATAGGTCAAAGAGCTTTGCACAATAAATTTGGAATTAGTGTCAAAGCATCAAAAAATTTAGACTAATATTCAAAAAGCAAAGGAGAGAGTGCACGTTGCAAATTCCATAGTAAAATCATATAAACAACAATTAAGCTCTTGCAATTTTTCCATTTGACAGTTTTATTAGGGATTCAAGTCATAGTAGTAGTAGAGCTCTTGCAATTTTTCCATTTGACAGTTAGAGTATTTCTCTGAGTGCTCACAATAGGAGCTAGAAAGTATAGAGATCTATATTCGAGCACTATTGTACCTAAACCACACTAGTGTGTATGGAAATAAAGATGAGCCTTTTGATCAAACCTTACAACACTTATAATAGATTAATGATTTATTCATGCATTTATTGTTTTTGTTAATTATGTAGTTAATTAAGTTAAATTAAGCTAAATGAGACTTTAAGAGATTAGTTAATTAATTAAGCTAAATAGATTAAACACATAAATAAGACAACTTCGAGCATAAACACATATTTTCTTGGTAATCCCATTGGTGTTATTACTTGGTGTGCCTAGTACCGTAGTGCTTGGTAACCTAGCAGTGGATACATGGGTTCAAGACATGTATAGAAAGAAGGACTGGATGCTTATGTTAGGACTAGTTAGAGATTAGTTAAGTACTTAAATTAAATTAGTTCTTAAATTACTTCATCTCTCTCTTAAGTACCAATGAAAATAAAACATAAAATAACAAAAATCATATGCCTCAATTACACTTAACCATATCCTTGTGCATCACAAGTGTAATTGGAAAGAAAACAAATGATCATTAGGATAGGGTTCACTTCCTAGAAGACTAGTGTACCAAAAGCTATAGAGTCTGCAGAATTTTGACCAGATCATGCATGAATGCTTCATGATTCATATGGTTGAGTGTAGGGGTACCTTCACCACTCATCATTAGCACCATTGTCAAGGACTCTTTCTATTTAAAATGTGCACTATCTAGGATTAGTGAACATCATTAACATTGATGAATCAATGCTAAGGTTAGCATAATTTTCATACACAATATAATCACACATGCACACTGATTTTTTTTTTTTTTTTTGCAAAAATGTCTTCTTCTCGTAGGCATCAAGATGCTAAACCATTGGTCCTTCAAAAATGCAAAGTGGTATATACTCATCCAGATGAGTATGTGCCTGACTTCAACTTCCTCCTACATTAGGATGAACAATTACAACGTCATCACATGGAAGGAAATATTGTAATACCTCTTAATCAATATGTGCCTCTGATGTTGCCTCAAACTCTTAAGAAGTTAGGCATCCAAGATCTTTAAGAGGAGTATTTTGTGCATGATTACGACTACCAAGCCTATCATCCCACTGAAACACAACACTAGAAAGATCAACGCCAGGAGAAGCATCATGGGTTTGCAAAGGGGAAACAGTTCATCAATCCTTTGTTCTTGCTAAACTAAGACAACAATGAAGACCCTTCCTTAGGGGAATCTCAACATGAAAATTCTCCACCCCTTGTTACTAGTGATGGGGATGTGGTTCTAAATCTATTGTCTACTATCAATAATCCAAGTTCAAGCAAAGATGGTAGTCAAGGCAAAGGCTCAAATAGAAAACTAATGAAAATGACCATGACAACTGAAGAGGAGTTGATAGATATCATGATGGAGGTAGTCCTTCATCCTCTTCATCTACATCTTCTTCTTCCTCTTCTTCTAATTTTGACAAATGTCATAGAAAGAACAACTATGATGGAGTGAAAATGGGATAACAATAATGGTCACTAGGCCCACAATGAACAAAGGGGTCATAGAGGACATCATCAGCAATAATGAAATAATGATGATGATGAGCCTTTTTTGGCAACTCGAAGCATGCTTAACATTGCAGAGGCAATCAAGATCCCAACTAGGCATGTGAAAGATAGTTAGATTAAGTGCTTAGACATGAATAATATCCCAAGATTTGAGGGGCGATATAACTTTGATCTGCAAAACCATCTACAAGCCTTTCATGATGCCCACACATTACAAAACATAGAGAATAATTTGCATAAACTAAAGCTATTTCCCATGATACTCATCAAGGAAGTATAAAGTTGATACTAGTTCTTAGATCTAGAATCTATCTGCAAGTGGAGTATAATGCTAGAGTTATTCAATGATAAGTATTAGACATACTCTAGAGTGTCTAATCTGAGAAGGCAAATCCAAGGATGGAAGCAAGGAAACTATGACTTCTTGGACACCATCATGGGTAGGTACTATTCCCTCATACATCGATGCCTTGCCCATGACTATTCTCTGTGGGAACAAGTTCACCATATCATCAATTGGCTTAGAGCAGAAATCAAAAGGATTCTTGGATTTTATGCCCAAGGGATACTATCCAAACTAAGAACTCATCGGTACAAAGGTTGATAGAATAGGTTGCAAAAGAAGAAGTTGAGTTGTAAAGGCGGGAAAGTATAGTAGAATATAATAGGAATCCTTCCATCAAAAAAAGGAAGGTCCAATTCTGTGACAAGGAGGAGTGACCATTTGGGACTATTTAGATGAAAAATTCCAAACCGCTATGAATATTTCTAAGGAATCCAAAGAGTAGAATAGTAATTGTAACTGCAAGAGCTAGAAAGAAGTTGAATGTGCTTACCATAGAGGTACAAGAAAAGCTACTGCAATAGAAGACATTGTGGAGACAGACTCTTAAGATGATGTTGGATGTGACATTTGTTAATATGACCATCCTAAGGAATGTTTCCCTATGGTGTCACACGTACAAGAGTCTGGGGTGTATGTGTTGAATCCATGACTAGCAAAGAGGTAAGCACCTAGATGATTGCCTTATCCTCAAGGTAATCTAAGGTAGTTCCACTAGCAATAATAAGCTTAGTATCCAAGTGGAGCTCCACTACAACCGTATGAGAAATACTAGTAGTGGCACCAACCACAATCATAAGGAATGCCACCACCAAGATAGCAGTACCCTTACAAGTAACCAAATCCATATGGGTACTATGTTTAGCAATCCATTTCTCCACAAAGATCTGCAAGCCACACCTCATTCCAACGTCACTATTATCCTCCAAAGTACCATTGAACTCATTCATCATCTACTCGAGGGAAGCACCCATATCCATACCACCCTTCACATCCCTCTACCCTCAACCTAGTTACCTCCTACTCTATCCATATAGGACAAAATTCCCCCATAGCCATAACAAAAAAATTCTATAAGGATTGTACATTTACAACCAACCTTCCAACTGAGTGTTCAAATAATCAATCTAGGAAATGATCATTTTTTTAACCTAACAGTCCTTCCAAATACTCATAACCTAATGTGACTAGTCATCTTATATCTCCAACACCCTCATCCTCTACATTAACACGTTCAAGAACCCTTCAAATTGAAAATTACCTTAGATCCACTCTGTTATGTTCTCTCATGCTATCTCTGATTGGATCAGGGTGGCATCCTTCCCATGAAAAGATCTAACTTGGGAAGTCCTCTTATTTACTTATAGATTGCTAGACATGAGCCATGCAAGGCTTTTCTTGATTTTGGTTCTAATGTCAATATCATCTCCCATGACATGTACAAGGCCTGGAACCTACCACCTCTGAAGAAGAGCAACATCTATTTGGAATTGACAAACCAGTCAATCACTGTCCCTTTGGGATTAGTAGACAACATTGTGACTACAGTTTGTGGGAGGTCCTATCCTACTAATTTTCTAGTAATTAAGGTAGAAAATTACAAAGGTGACTTTCCCATCATTATGGGATGTGCATGGTTAAGAATGGTTGATATATGAATGGGCATCAAGGACCTCTCCTTGGAAATCTCCAAGGAGAAAAAATTTGAATGACTAGAGAGGAAGCATGTTCCATGCATCACGTATAGTGATAATAGGTGCAATTGCATGTAGAAAATCTGGTCCATTAAAAGTACCTTGATTAGAGCATGCAGTCACTATGCACATGAAATCGATATCCAAAAGTCTCTATACGTAGTAGCCACAAAATAGAAGGGCACCCAATGATTGATAACTAAATCTAACAACAACACACTATGCATGGAATCATTTGAGACCTTAACATGTGCTTATGTTGAGGGCATGTGATGAGTGGCGAGGTACCCCTACACTCAATCATACGAATACGAGCGTTCACACATGATCCAGTCGAACTTTGCAAACAGATCTAGATAGTTACATGTTGAAAGTAGTTCATTATCTTCCCACTTGGACTAGTATTTGCTTGGTCACATATGGTTTAGTCCAAAGTGAGGTGAATGATATGGTCCTAAACTAGTGCTACTCCTAGGGATAATGGAAGATAAGCTTGATCAAACTAATAAGCAGTGGGAAATGAAGTCTGAGCTAGCCTAAGTGCAATGAGCATCCATCCTTAATCATCTATACACATCTTGGACCTCATGTACTACTTCTGAAATTAACAAGCATACATTACTTAAGCACTCCTAAATATGTTATTGGATTACCAAGTAGTTACACTTCAATGTTCGTGATTAAGTCGTACTCATTCTGCATTTAACAATAGGAATAGTAAATGACGGTGAAGAAATATTAACTAAGAGAAAAATAAATAACAATAACAATTAAACAATTAAAAACTAAGTGAATGCTACAATTATGGAGTAATCTTGATCTTTATTACTGGTCATGTGCATGTCCAAGTATGTCACACTCGAATAAAGGTTCCATACAATTACAATCATCACACTATGGGCATGCACTGGGGAAAGAATTAAAATGAATTGGAACTAACAAAAATACTCTACTCTAAATCTATCTTACTCCCTATTTCCTATGCACCTGAGTGCTATATTTATAGGCTGACATAGGAATCACGATATCGTGTATTCGATATCGTTGCCCAGGATGTGATATCGTGTACCTGATATCATGGATCTGATATCGAAGCCTACCAAATTATGATTCGTCATACCCCCACGACTAAATGAAAACTCATCCTCAAGTCAAGAAAAATGAGAACAAGTCCAATTGATTACACAATGGATAGGTATGGGATTATTGACTAAGTAGAAATTTATTCATGCCACAGTGGAGAATTAAACACAACAAAATCGGGACACAAATATAGAATTACAAAAAGACAAAATTTTGTTGGAACTCATGTGGTTCCTAGTGGCAGTTGTTCCTCCATGGGTCTCTTCCCCTTATCTTGTACTCTAGGTTTCGGAAATTGATGTTTCTGAAGGAGTGCTTGGAGCTTTTCTTCCTCGGTTTAGGGATCCTATGTCATCCATGATAATGCTCCAATGTTTGATGGAGTTGACACCTCCCATGGACATGGTAGTTGCAAAAACATCTGGTTGGCCTTGACATAATAAGCTACAAATAGCCATCACTCCTCTTCATAGGCTCTGTCTTTGCCCTTGTATTCTTGGTAATCCATGAGCCATTAAGCCAAATCTACCATGACATCCTTCTATCCTTGGCAGCTAGTCTTAACCACCTCTAATTCAGAATTTTCCACTTCTAAATTCTTTAGTGTCTTCTTATGCTCAACAAATTCTATTTCATACTTCACATAGGTGGTTGCTACCTACTTTTCCAATTCTATTCTCAAGCGTCCTACTGTCAACATGGCCAAGTTGGCATACTGCAGGTTTACCAACTCCATGTACTCTGTAAGGTCTTGTATCTACAGGTCTTGGCTTTTCAATTCAACTTGGTGGGCAAAGACATAAGTATCCAATATGTCCTACCAATCAGTGTTTTGAGCATTGAGAGCGTTAATATGGGCTTTGGCCATATGTATTTCTTTTTCTATCACATGTTTGTACATCCCCTCTTGATCTCTGAAGTGCTCTTTAAGCTTTACATGTCACTTGGCCTCATTCTACCATGCGCTTATTTCAATTGCTATCTTTTGATAGATGATGCATACCTTCTTCATTAAGAGGATTTTGTTTTCTCTAGCCAAGTGATTCATATCCTAGTTGATCTTACTAATTGTTCTCATAATTGCTGAAAATTTTCTTTGAGAACATTCTTTTGTTTTTCTACTACTGTCAACTAGATATTGTCAACAACAAGCTGTTTATTTTCCTTTTGTAAGGCCTTGAGTGCTTTGGCATGTGCATATGTTTGAGCTTGTGCCTTGGAAGCATCCCAATCAGCCTTCTCTTTTTTCTCTACCACTCTTTTATTCTCTTCTAGCAATTTATTGAGCTACTCTGTCTAGAAGGACTCTAGTTGGTCTACAATGACAAATTGAGATGGATCCTACTATGTAGCTTGCAGTGTAATGAGATTTTCTTGGAGTCTTTCTAACTCTACCTCTATATGCTTAGCTCTGATCTCTGTCATGACCAGCCTTCCTTTTATGGAGATGAGGTCTGACTGAGTTGCTGTGACATCTTGAGGGATGTCAAATAGGGATGTCATCACTTGTCCTATCTATAGCAACCAATCTAATACATCCTCATGATCCACAAGAGTCATTGACGGACCGACCAAAGTTTGAGCATCGCATGCTCCTATAAAATTTACTGGTGGCACAACAAGTATATTAAATTATTCTTTTATGTGGTATGTCACCACTTATGCTACTCTTGCTACATCTTGGTGTTGCATGAAGACTACTATGGTGCCTTCACTAGTTTCTAACTATACTTGAAAGGATGCAGCATTTCCAGAGATCTGTTATGACCAGTGGGATTCCCCTCCTCCTATTTGGATTGATATCTCACCTTGTGCATGATCAATTGAGACTATGGGTCATACGACATCGTCAATAACCCTAAAGAGATTGGCCTCATCATAGCTTCCCCAACTAACCATTTCAGCAATGGCCCTGAGATGGCTTATCGATGGTTATTAGTCCTACGACGGTGGCGGCGAATGGTCTTAATGGCCTGTAACTTGTGTGTTGGGCTCTGCTTCCTATTCTTACTCTGGCTCTAGTGTCTCACTAACACTTTTCCTTGGGGCTAGTGGCTTCAATAATTTAAAAAATGAAGCATTTTGGGCCTTTCTGGGGATGTCATTGGTGTACCCAAAAATTTCAGCATGCTAGCATAACTTCTTGGTAAGATAGGGGAAGGGCAATGCAAACTTCCCTATCTTGCGTTCTTCAAACCACCTCAAAAATTCTGTAATATACAGATGAGGTAGGTTGGCATTAACCTTGCCCATCAAGATAGCACATTTTCTAGCCACATATGTGGAGATTTGGTTTAACCCTTTTGTGGGGAAGATGTGATATGTGCCAATTTTGAAGTAGATTCTCTCTTCAAGTGTTAGCTCTCCATATGCTTTTTCCTCCTTGTCGTACACCCTTTTCAACCATATCTTCTACGCATTAGCATCAAAACGAGTGGACAAGTGAGCAACTTTTAGCCCTGTATTTGAAAGATTCAACACTTCTGAGATGGCCTTCGTAGAGAAATCAATAGAGATACTACTAATGTCAACTGTGGTGCCTTCTTTATTGTGCCAAAATTGGCATGTCTCTCACAGGTACCAATCACCACTTTCAGAGAGAATAGGTTATAGTGGGAACCCTTTAAGTTGGTCCCTGACCACTTCAGGATCAAACTCTGTGAAAAGTCCAAAGTTCAGTTCCACTATCATAGTTGTTGACATGGACCTTTCATGAATTGCCTAAACACATTCCAGGGACAACATGAGATGTTATCCCTATTCAGGTGCTCCACCGTCTCCTCCTTCAACATGTCCCAATTACATAGTAACAAGAGGTTCCTAATGGATGTTGAATGATTGTGCCTCCTATTCTATGCATTCCTCCAGAGATGCCTAGCCTATGCCTCTCCTTGGCCATTTGGATATACCCTGAGAGGGTCCTCCATGCTATCCTCTTTTAGGATCCATCTGCAATCACACAGGATGATTATTAGTATGCTTATTTTCAAAATTTGATTTATACCTTACTTTTTGCCTGAATAGATTCATTTCTTGCTTACTGTGATTCAAAGTTAGAGATTTTCACAAAAATTTCCCTAAAAGTTTTAATATTGGACCCCATTTTGATTAGGTGAGTCCAAAAAAATAATTTTCATAGTTTGGGTAAAGAGATAAGATTAATTTGGCAAATGGTTTTTAACAATTTTAAGGTCACTTACCCTTATGATATCCTTCAGCAATGACAAATTCCAAAAAACTACATGCAAATTGGAACATACCCTTCCCCCACGACTAAGTTAAACACTCCAGGTTTATGCAGGTTCGAGTGGACCAAGAATCGGAGCATTAATGAGCAAGTTATAGATGTTTGAATGGTGGGTGTGCAAGCTCAACAATTCATGGAAGAAAATTTCAACAACTCCCCTCACATGAACAGTAAAGAATGATGTGGACGTGCATGGGGGGTCTATATATATACTATTTATTGATGCAATATTGTGTACTCGATAGCGCAAACCCGATATCGCATTGGAACTGATATTGCGACCCTTCTAAAATAGGGTACTTAGAAAGATTAATGAATTTTTGAATTTCCAAGGCCAAAAATGAAGGATTTAAGGTTGAATTGAAAGATCTAGGATAACATTGAAGAGATCTAAAGGCACAAAAAGTGTAATAAAGAGGAATTTGTCAATAAAAGTCATGAATTAGATGAGGAAAAAGGACATGTTGTGGTGCATAGGAATGATGGAATTTAAAATAATGATAAAGGGAAAGATAATTGTCACAATGAAATACTTGGAGGGTGTAAGATGTTGTGGTGATGTGCAAAGAGTGTAAATTACAAAAGTTACGCAAGTAGGTTCTCCCCATAGCAGGTTCCTACCTATCATGCCCTTATGTAACCACACTTGAAAATGTCTGTAGGCACTAGAAGGGTTAAATGTAATCCACACTAATTCCACAAAACACACATATGTAGATATTACAGTGATGAGGTATGAGGTTAATGCTACACAAGACACAAGGCAAAAATTCATAAACAGCAAGATGAAATGAATTGTAGAAGGGATTGCAAAGATCAGGACATGAGGTAACTGACCCAAGGCATAAGGAATCCTAAGTGTAGGTGTGATTAATGTGTCATTAGCCCATCACTCCAAAATCAAGACCAAGTCCATTCCTCTGATCAATGACATCGCATTGTTTCATCCAATGATGGACAACTAGAAGAGCACCATGATAGCAAGGCATACGATCACTTAGTGTTTTGTCCAAGGGAGGAGTGATTTGGAATTTCTCTACGGCCCATTTTTCTTGATCTTTCTTCTTCTTCTTTTTTCTCTTTTCCTTTTCTTTGCTTATCTTTTCTAGCTACTTTGGTACTTGTCTTTCCCAAAAGTAATCTGGAAAAGCTACCAACCTTCAGGCATGAGTACCTGTCTTTCCAGTGGGACCCCTAGAATAGTATTGAGTTTCTTGATTAAGTGTATTTATTACTCTTACTTCCATTTTTCATTAGATCTACAAGGATCTTAGTAAAACCAAGCTACATGATAGCACCTACAGATGTCACCAAGAAGAATCCACAAGTTCCCTTGATGTCACACCCTAGCCATTCCCTCCTAGTCCATCATTTTTGCTCTAGGCATAATAAGCAAAAAATTACTTTTAAGTTTTCATGATGACTAGAATATCATCGTACCCAAAGTAGAACCTCTTATTACTAGAATGGTTGGGTAGATGTGGTGAGATTGCTATTCAAATAATTAGTCACCTGAGACTTGATAGCATAGAACAACACCTCAACCAATAGGTCACATGAGTATTTTATATATCGATGAGATTACTCTCAAAAAGATAAAATAATATAATAATAAATAAAAATATGAACCAACCAATAAAAAGATAAAACAACAAATTAAAAGATTAAAAGCTAGAAAACAAAAAATTGTAAAATTAAACAAAAGGAAAACCATTTATTAATTCTACTTTTTAGAATGGAGGATATCCCCCATAAATAAAATTTTAATCATGGAAAGAATTAATAAATGGAAGATTGGGATCCATGCATTTTGGAAATATTTGGACCTGGTCATATCTAAACCATTAGGTGTCTCTTGATGTGGTGTTTGGAATGTACCTAAATTGGGGTTCACACACTTGATTAAAGTTGACATAGTTGAGCAAGTTATAAGATGTGGTTAATTGATAAGGAGTTGGCCCACTATGGCCCCTATGATTGTAAGATGGTATGCAAGGATCAATATATCTCCCGATGTGGTTATATTCATTGGGCCACATGGTAGTTGGAGTATTGATTATTGGACCTAAGAAGGTAATAGGAGGCATTGTGTTTGAGGAAGCAGATGCATCACAATGTTGGACTTGTGCTGGGTTGGAAGGTGAAGTGGTTTCGAAAGTGTGTTGTCTCTTTCTTTGGTTATGCCTAAAGAAAGGGCACTTTCAACATTGTGGAGGGCCTCCACTACTATTGACCATAGTAGTGCAAGTAATGTTCATGGGTTGGTGCTATGGTGTGAAACCTTTTAGCACAACCGGTGCTGATGTAGAAGGAGGTGAAGGGTGAGAATATTGAGTTTGAGGAAAAGTGCAAGGAACATGAGGTGGTGATCTTGTGGGAGAGGACATGGGTTGATATTGTTTAGGAAAATGATAAAAACATGGTGAGATAGAGGATGTTGACCCAATTGGGGAAATAGGATGTTGAACCTGATAAGTGCTTAGGTTTGGATGGTATGAAGGGTGTGACTAGTTTGAGGGTGGCCTCCCCCACAACTGGAATTTTTGCCACTATGATTGAACATAGTATTTTTGTATAAATACTAGATGTAACATTCTTCCCCAATGCTCATGTAAATGTAACAAGATTGGGCATTGATCTTTGAGGTGATCGTATAGGCAAAAGTTACATTGATATGTATGATTAGCAGTTGAGTTCTTATACTTATCCTCTTCAACCCTTCTTTCCAATTATCTAGTGGTGTTCTATCCTATTTCTTGATTTGTCATGGTTCCACCTCTAATAGTGTTGCAATATTCTCCACATTTTTCATGTATCCATTCCATCGTCTTATTGATCTTTGCCTCAATTTCATCTAATGATTGTAGTATTGGAAAGGATGATTCTACCTCCTTGAGGTGAGTTGATTTCTCCTCTTCATGATCATGGACCTTTGCTACTTCAAGAATTTGGTCCTATTGAGAGCTTTCAGCATTCAACCATTTAGCCATTTCTCCTTCTTCTTTTGCTACCCACTTCATAAGCTCTTGGAATTGGTGGGTTCATAGTTCATATATTTGACCTGGGGCATTCATGCCTAGGGTCTTCCTTGTTTCATTATGGAGCCCATCCATGATGTGGTACATGAGCCTTTCATCAGAGAATCCATGGCCTGGGTAATTTTTTAACAATGAATAGTATATTTCTAAGTCCATGTCCAAGGGCTTATGTTGCCCATCTTTCCATTCTTGGATTTGTCTCCTCAAGGCTAACACTCTTGCATAGGTTTGATATCTTTCATTGAAGAGTTCTACCATTATCAGCCAATGTTGAATTGATTTTGGTCTTAAGGACCTATACAATACTTTTCCTTGGCTAACAAGTATCATAGGAAAGAGCTTAAGTTTTTTCCACCCATTATCAATATTTTTCCATACACAAGCATCATGGAAGGCTTGTAAATGATGTTGTGGATCTAAATCATAGCCTCCTAAAAATGTGGAAAAGTTGTTTAAATCTAGCCTAGGTAGATAGCTTTCCTTATGATGCCTGTGGGATATTCGAATAGCCTCTTGTATATGCATTAGGCTCTTAGTGGCCAGCAAAGGTTCATCATCACTAGGTAGGTTATGAATTTGTGAGTTGGAATGATGTTGTCTTTGTTTATGTACATAGGAGACCCTGCATAAGATTGAGTACTCCCAACTTCGTCTTCATCATCATATAATTCATTGGTTCTCCAATGAATTACCTTACTAGTTGTTGTGTTATCACAATCTTGTGAGAGAGACATTGTTGTAAATTCATGTGTGACTTTTTTGCAAATTACTTCTTTTTGAAAGATATATCTTCAAGGCTTTATCACAATGATCTTGGATGATGTAACTAATCTAAATAACTAGCACTATCCCTAGAAATGGTGCCAAGGATGAGTGACAAGGTACCCCTACACTCAACCATACAAATATGAGCATTCACACATAATCCAGTCGAACTCCATAAATGGACTAGTTGTGACATCTAGATAGTTATATGTTGATTGCAGTTCGCTGTCTTCCCACCTAGACTAGTATTTGCTTGGTCACGTATGATTTAGTCCAAAGTGAGGTGAATGATGTGGTCCTAAACTAGTACTACTCCTAGGGAAAATGGAAGATAAGCTTGATTAAACTAATAAGCAGTAGGAAATGAAGTTTGAGCAAGCCTAAGTACGATAAGCATCCATCCTTAATCATCCATACACATCTTGGACCTCATGTACTACTTCTAGAATTACCAAGCATACATTACTTAAGCACTCCTAAATACACTACTGGGTTATCAAGTAGTTACACTTCAATGTTCATGATTAAGTCGTACTCATTCCATTTTCAACAATAGGAATTGTAAATGATGATGAAGAAATATTAACTAAGAGAGAAATAAATAACAATAAAAATTAAACAATTAAAAACTAAGTGAATGCTATAATGATGGCGTCTCAATCTTTATTGCCAATCATGTATGTGTCCAAGTACGTCACACTTGAATAAAGGTTCCATACAATTATAATCATCACACTGTGGGCATGCACTGGGGAAAGAATTGAAATGGATTAGAATTGACAAAATGACTCTACTCTAACTCTATCTAACTCCGTCTTTCCTATGCACCCAAGTGCTATATTTATAGGTAACACAAGAATCATGATATCATGTATTCGATATCATTGCCTAGGATGTGATATTGCGTACCTGATATCGTGGATCTGATATCGAAGCCTAGCAAATCATGATTCATCAGCATGGATGAACTTTAGCAAGTTCATTACCAATTCTTTGATGATGAAGATGATGATACTTGTTGGGAAGAGTTGGTAATCCTTGATCATTTCATGCTAGAGACCCTAGAATTAAAAACTCTACTAGTTGGCATGGAATATGCATTTTTTAAAAATGGAAAATCAATTATAATTAATGCAAATCTTTCTCCTGAACAAAAAGACAAGCTATTGAATGTGGATAACAAATGGTCAATAGCCTTTTTTTGGTCATATCCTAAACTAACTAAAATTGATCCAAGGATATGCCAACATCATATTTACACCAATATGGCCATCAAGCCAAGAAGGTAGCCATAGAGGCAACTAAACCCCAAGTTGAAGCAAATCATCAAAGAGGAAATAGAATAACTCCTCAAGGTAGGGTTCATCTATCCCATCATGGATAGTGAATGGATTAGCCCACTCATAATTGTGCTAAAGAAAGGTGGAAAGTGGTAGGTCTGCATCAACTTTAGGCTATTGAATATGGCAACATTTAAAGATCATTTTCCATTGTCATTTGTGGACCAAGTGTTGGACATCATATCTTGGCATTGTTTTTATAGCTTCTTGGATGGTTATAGTGGTTATAACCAAATCCAAATTGTATCAGAAGATCAAGCCAAAACAACATTCATGAGTTCCTAGGGGACTTGTGCATATTACAAGATGTCATTTTGTCTTTGTAATCCCCTTACAACATTTCAATGCCTAGTCCTTAATATTTTTCAATAGTATATTGGTAGCAGGGTAGAGGTCTTATGGATGATTTCTCCACCTATGGGGCTACATTTGAGTAAGCTCTAGATTACCTTGAGCAAGTATTAAAAAGATGTGTTGAAATATACCTTGGGCTCAATTTACAAAAACATCATTTAATGGTCTAGGAAGGCATAGTACTGGGACATAGAATTACTTAGGAAGGGATTTAGGTAGACTTGGAAAAGATAAGGATCATCCAAGAAATCATACACCAACTAGAGACAATCAAAAATGTCTAATCATTCATTAGACACACTGGCTACTACTAGTGGTTTATAGAGAATTTCTCTAAGATCGGAAAGCCATTGGTTAAGCTTACAAACAAAGATGATCCATTTCTCTGGACCAATGAGCACAAACATTTATTCCAACAATTAAAGGAAAAGCTCATAGAAACTCCAATTCTATGGGCACTAGATTGGTCTAGGCTATTTCATATAATGGTAGATGTATCTAACTATGCCTTGGAAGTTGTGCTTAGACAATTGGATGATAAGAAATGTCCATATTACATCCACTACATAAGCTAAAGCATCGTGGGTGCATAGTTAAATTACACCAAAACTAAGAAAGAACTAATGGCAGTGGTGTAGGCTTTCGAAAAGTTTAGGCACTATGTGCTTGGCTACAATGTATTTATGCACATAGATCATAATGCCATCCATTTCCTAATAAATAAGCCAATGATGAGTGCCCGTATCATACAATGGCTTGTGATCTTGTAGGAATTTGATCTTACAATGATAGATAGAAAAGGGACTAAAAATATGGCCACTAACCACCTCTCTTAGTTAAGATGGGATAATAAAGAGGAGGAGAGTCCACTCTCTGATCAATTTCTATATGAACTCCTCTTTATAAGAATGATAAATGATCAAATGCTCAAAGAACCAAAATGGTATGATGGCATCCTCACTTATCTTCTCACTCAAAAGATGCCACAAGATCTAGACTTTAGGAAAAAATAATATTTTCTTCATCGGGCTAACTACTTTATGGAAATTAATGGACATCTTTACAAGATGTGCATCGATGGCCTAGTCTTTGGTGTGTCCCTGATGCGAACCAATTTTGCGTTCTCTAGGATGCTTACGAAGGCCCTTGCACAGGCCACTATGTAGAAAGAAACGTGACCATAAAAATCCTGATGGTAGAATACTATTGACCTACAATCTTCAGGGATGCCCACTAGAAAGACTAATCAACTTAAATGTGCTAGAAAAAAATCAATTAGTAGCCCTATCTTTGAATGAAGTTCACAAGGCATTCAACAAAAAACGACATTACCTGAGAATATAGAAAGTAAAATTTCAACTGTGAGATAAGGTCCTTTAATAGAATCCCATACACATACCTCAAAAACAATTCCAAATGTTGTGGAAAGGGCCTTATATAATTGACAATACCTATCCTTCTGGGGCCATGATCATATACAAACCTAAGAGCCCAAATAAAAAGTAGTTGGTCAAAATCCAACAGGTAAAGCCTTTCCATGAACCCAAACAAGCCAATGTAATAAATACCTCAATGGATGGACAACCACACTCAATTTTTTGGATCTCCTCCTTCTAACTTAGTCATGGGTGAGATGGTCATCTATGCTAATCATTCATATGGCTCCTCAATTTTTCTATTCTTTATTTTTTACATTTTTTATTTTGCAAGTTATTTATTTTACACCTTTTTTATTTTCAAATTTTTTCCTATTTTACACCATTTTTTGTTTTACACCATCATTAGTACATTTACATCTTTCTTGAATATTTTACACTTTCTTATATATTCTACTTTCTTTGATTGTGATTTTTAAATTTTTGCTAATAAATGTTATTTGAGCTAATAGGACATAGTGATGTTGTAGTTGCTACTAATGGTGGTTTGTGCTTAATGTTTTATTTGCTAATGTCTGGTTTCTATTTCTGAATTTTTGTACCAATGGCTACGTCATGGTTTCTTTTTCATGGAACAAGAAGTGTGTCCATGACATCCACCCATCCACAAACTCTATGATTTCCTTATTTTAAAAATTTGAGGTCCCTTTTCATTAAACAAACTTTTAATAAATTTGTGACCTTGGTAGTTTTTGAAATTGGAAAGGATTCAAAGGTTTTCACAAGGTGTGACTTCAAGGGAACTCAATACTCTTTGTCCTCGTCTACTTACTTGGGTGCTTGAGTGTTTTCATAGACTTCTTACCATCCCATGTCAACCAATAATAGGAAGTCAAATAAATTCTATGCATGGTATGGTTCCCATCTAAAAGAAAAAAATGAGAGAACAACAACATGATGGGAATTTAAAGCACACCCCTTAGAAAAATAAATGGGCTACAAGCACTACTTTTGGGACTAGAAAGACATGTTACCCATGTCTAAAAGTCCCCTCTAACTAAGGCTCTCTCTTAATTTTTGCTTCTCTTTTCTCCTCTTTATGGAATGGTACTTATTCTATGGGAGCACTCTTGTGTCTCAAGGAGATGGATCAATATTGGTGTGGTGATGCAAAGTTACTAAAACAGGTTGGTTTTGGTTTGGAGTAAGGATGAATCTTTGTAGGTCATTTTAAACACAAATTCCACAAGGGACTTCTTATGACCTCAATTTAGAATTCCATTCCACCTTCTACATCATCCAACTCTACTATCTATAACTCACCTCACTACTAAAGTCCATGTTCATGATTCGGTGTCTTGGTTGGACATATTTGAATTCTTAGGTAGAATCATCCAGGTTTTGGTCCTTCACTTCCATCGACCATTAATCACCTATGGGGCCCATGAACTCCTTAGGTTGAGGTTGTGCAAAAAAGGCATGTGTCTACTATGGCAAGGACCCACTTGCATATCCCTTGGTTGGATTCATTAAGCACCTTATCCTTAGGTATTGTTACAATCATAATCTTTCATACATCCATCTTTTTCATCAAACCATCTCCTCCTTTATATCTTTTGTTCAATAAACACATTCTCCATCAAATTTTTTAAATTTTTAAATTTTTGAGCTTTCAAAGATCCTCTTCAATGATTTCCTCATATTCTTGGCTTTTCTAGGACTTGATGGACCTCAAATTCATTGAAAAGTTCCTCGTATTTTTTAAGATATTCGAAATTCAAAATTTTTCCTATGGGCTTCATATATGGGGTCATGTCAATGAACCAAACTTATATACGAGGCCCCATATATGGGGTCCTATTGATGTAGTAGAAAAATAGTGTATATCTATATGTGTGTGTGTGATCCCACTTTGAAATTTTTACATTTTCTCATAAACACTAAGGGAGTTTTTCAAATTTTTAGAGCCCAGAACCTTCTAGAGATCATGACTTCTTAACTATTTATCAAAATAACTTCATTCTTTAACCCTGTAGCTACCAAAGGTATGCTCTTAGTCATGGGGGCCATAAATGTGCCATTTTTTATAGAAAATTTTTCACCATTTTTCTAACTCCCACAAAGGTTCAACTAAAAAATCAACTATTAAACACTAAATTACAAGAGTTAGACCTTTCCAACAAACTCTAGTGACATTTACAATAAAATACTAATTAATAAAATAATAAATCTACCATGGTCCAACCTTAGCCAAAGTGTAACTAACTAACCAGAGAAGCTATTCAAAATTTTAAACTTACACACTATATCTACTAATCCATGGATGTGTTGTGATTGTAGATGGAATCAAAAGAAAAACACATGTAGGAAGCAAGGCCATTTCAACCAAGGGAGAAATATCCTAGAATGAAAAGGGGTCAAGAATAAGCCTAAGAAGAACCACTTGCAATCCACACCACAAGTCCTGTTAGAGAAGATGCTGAGGTTGAATCTATTCAACAGATTCCAGAACCAATAGTAGCAATAAAACATTCCCACAGGGATGATGCACTGGCTCAACAAGAAAATCTCAAGGTAACTTTGATAGAAGCTTTCCTAAATCAAATCAAATCAAGGGAGGTCCAAAAAATATTACTCTAGGAGTTGAGCTTAAGCCCTTTCCTATAGTAAGCACCAAAAGAAGTGCAGGACCAACTGAAGGCCTCTCCCATGTGGCCAATCATCACTTCCACCAGGGAGTGGTACATGGAAGAGACATTTTTATTCTGGAACAACAGGAAAGCCAATTCACCAATCAAAAGTAAGGACATCTCAATGTCCCACTCAAAGCAAGTCATACCAAAGTTCTTGAGTTGCTAGAAACAAGAACAAGTCTCACTAAGATTCCAATGTAGGTAGACCCCAGCATCAAGAAAGAATGGGTGCGATGGTACTATGGTGTGAACCATAAGGAGTTTGGCATGCTCACACTAGTAGAAAGAATCCACTACAAGATTGCAACCTTCCACCTCAATCTTGTGATGAGGCCAAGCAAAATCACTACCTTTTCTACCCATGCATGCACTACTTTGAGTGGGAGATTCCTATCAACCTTCCATATCTGATCTATCTAGAGATGGAGAAGTGGTTTAAAGAAAATGAACATGGAAGGAAGGCATCCCCCCTTTCCATGTGTCATTAGAAAACTCTATCGAAGGGGAGGAATAGTTCGTTATATAAATGATGTTGTCAAGTATGCTTCAATCAGTAATTGGATGGAGATGATGAATGATAAGATGCCTACAATGACCATTCAAGAAGATGAGTAGTAGCCACAACTTACACCTGCCACTAAAACACTTGTGCTAGATGTCGCTGCAATAGCCCAATGGTTACATAAGTACCAAGAATGGCTCTTGAACAAACAAGAGCAATGAGTAGGCACAAGTGGCAAGGACCCATCTATGTACAAACCAACAATCAATCACCTAAATGAGGTGGCCTGAAAAATCAGCCTGATTGGTGGAGATGGATCCATTTTCTCAATCCAAAGAATGCAGTTGTCTACAAGATCAAATCCTAGTGCTAGAGAGGTCATGGTATCCCTCAAAAAATAATATCCACCCTCAAAAATTTCTAGAAATATCATGACCTTTTCAGTGCACTTGGAGGAAGGTGAGGGGGCAACTATACTAGTGATGCAACACAGAGGGCAAGAGATAGCAACAAAGGTGGTTGCTGATATAATTGCTAAAATACTTAATGTACTTGTAGTGTCTATACCATACATCACTATATTCAAAGATGTGCAAACATCCATAGGAACCACAAGCAATAGAATAAATGTAGCACAACATGAAGAACTACTAGACTAACTGGTGGGAACTGAGCAACCTCTTTTGGATGTCTTTGATCTTCTAGACAATATTAGTGCAACCTAGTCAAAGCTACTAGAGGAAGGGGGCAAAAACATCATCTTGGGGGGGCCACTCAAAATAGCCTAGGATCTGAACGAATGCTTGGCTACTAAAGTTATTGAATTAAGAGCCCAAATTACTAACCCTACATTTCTCAACCTAGCATTGATAAGAGATGAAGCTATTAAACAACTTCACACTATATTGAAATGGGTTGAGGGTGTAATGGAGATGGTGATCTTATATTGATCCTTGGTAGAGGCTAAATAGCACAAAATTCAAAAGGCCCTAAATCAAACCTACTAGGAGAATGTATAGTTGACCATAGAGAGAAATCACCTATGAAATGTTGATGAGCACAAACAACAATTAATCAACTTCATCCATCAATAGCAAGAGGAATTAGCTAGAGAAAACACAAAATTAAGAAGATTGGTAGTAGAAAATAGATACCTCTTCATGGAGGAGGTTTGTGCCCTTCACCAGAAGACTAAGATCGAGGTAGCTACCTAGAGATTAGAGGCTCTCAAATTTGAGAGAGTTAAAGATCATTATAGAGATTAGGTCAGTCTACAGGAAGAAGTAAATGAAAAACACATCCAATTGATGAAGATAAAAGTAAATAAAACCCTCCAGAAACTCCAAAAATAAATAGAATTGTGGCAACCTATCATTGATGGGATAGATGTCTATAATAAAGCAAAAATCTACATGAAGGAGTTGCAAATTGGGAAGATGATGAAATACATGAAGCTCTCCAATCTTTGATATCAAAATCTAGCCATGTTGATTGCCAAGTGGTTTTAGTCAAAACTAGAGAAATAGGTGGCTAGCTTGTACTTGTTGTATAAGGCTAAGTTCAAGCACCATAAAGACACTAAGCAAAATCTTGCGGTGGCAAATTCTGAACTCAAAGTTCTCAAGGGCAAATACATTGATCAAATATCTATCTTTGAAAACATAAATAGAAGGATGAATGACTATTAGGAGCTATAAAACATAGTAAAGGCATTTGATGTTGAACGTAAATAGTTTGTTGCTTGGTTTGTCAATGTGAAGGAGTTGGTCCTGGTAATGCCTTGTCCATGGGATATTCCCATTCCATCCCACATTGTTGATGTCGCATGGATTATGAATGATCCCTGAAGTAAGGAGGAGAATATGAAGGCATTACTAAATGCCTTTCACCTTCCACTAGGGGTTGCAGCCATAGCAGGACAATAATAGCCACCTCAACCACTACACATGCCCGAAGTTGACGAAGGTCCTTCAAAACCTTAGGAGCCTCCATTACCTAGACTATCTAACCTTTTTAATTTTTTTCATATCATCAAAGGATGTGATGTCTAGTTTTGAGTTATGATGTCATGTTGTTCAATTTTATGTCATGAACACCACAATTTAAGTGTATAGATCTTTATTTAAGCACTATTGTACCTGAACCACACTAGTGTGTACAGCAATAAAGACAAGCCTTTTCATCAAACCTTCCAACACTTAGAATAGATTAATGATTTATTCATGCATTTATTATTTTTGTTAATTATGTAGTTAATTAAGTTAAATGATACTTTAAGACATTAGTTAATTAATTAAGCTAAATATATTAAATAGATAAGTATGAACACTTTGAGTATAAACACATATTTTCTTGGTAATCCCAGTAGTGTTATTGCTTAGTGTGCCTAGTAGCATAGCACTTGGTAACTTAGCAATGGATACGTGGGTTCAGGACATGTACGGAAAGTGGGATCGGATACCTATGTTAGCACTAGTTAGAGATTAGTTAAGTAGTTTAAATTAAATTAGTTCTTAAATTACTTCATCTCTCTCTTAAGTACCAAATAACATAAAACATAAAATAATAAAAATCATATGCCTCAATTACACTTAACCATACCCTTATGCACACAAGTGTAATTGGAAAGATAGTGAATGACCATTAGGGCAAGGTTCACTTTCTAGAAGACTAGTGTACTAGAAACTATAGAGTCCATAAATTCAACTGGATCATGTATGAACACTTCATGATTCATATGGTTGAGTGTAGAGGCACCTTCATCGCGCATCACTAGTGTTGAAGTTCCACCTAAAATTGATAAATTGTTATTTGCCTTTAAATAATCTCTTATTATAGAAATAAAGTGCACCTTATCCATTCCAAAAGTTTATATTCCATAATGTATATTTTTTTTTGAATTTAATGAAGATAGTCATTTCATATGTCCAATTAGTGCTATGTGTTTGTTATTTCTATGAATTTGTGAGGGAAGGGGAGTAATTTTCTCAATTCTTATGAATATATAATGCTTTATGACTACCAATCATGAAGTGTTGTATGATTCGCAAATCACCAATAACACTTGTGCACTTTGTTAGAAACAACAAACAATGTTATGAAACTAATGCTTGAAGGAGGTGTTAGAATATAATCATCAATTTTGTAATGTTCCAAGGATTTTTGTAATCACTTTTGAATGAGTTGTAACAAAAGAACATGGCATATCATGCAAACTAGTATGGCCATACCGATGGAACTATAAGTAGCCAAGATCAAGCTACAAAGAAGTATGTAGAAAAGGAGAAAAGAATAAGTGATAATTAATATAAAGAAATAAAATAATATTGTGTGTGCAAAAAATGATGAATCATAAAAGAAAATATTAAATGAAGCATTGTACAAAAGATAATTATAATAAAAACTATAATAAATCCAAGTTACATTTTCAAAGTAAGAGAAACAACAGTAATAAGAGGTATAAAAGAATAAAGGAGTCTCAATGATCCATAGATTCATAATGGTAATCCAAGGACCAAAAGATAAACAAGTAATTCTAGAAAGAAATGAAAAAGGATCTAGTTTTCTAAATAGGATAGCAAGATCCAAAAGTGCACCATTTGTAATCTAGTCTAGTTTACTAAAGAGTAATAGTAGATCATTTGAAAGGTTACGATGGATAAAAGAAGATGACTACGAAGAAGGGACAAGCTATGATTAAGGTAGTAGTTCATAATTGATCAAGCTATGAATCACTAAGGAACCTAAGAAGGTCTGACCCACGTAAGACTCAACTAACTGAGAAAACTTCCACTAGACATATCATGAAAAATAGCCTAAATCACACACCGTAATAATCTATTCATGAAGAAACAAAATACATGTTACAAAGAAGACATTTGTAACAAAACCAGAAGATATCAAGAATGACTACATAAAGTGAACAATACTATTACAAAAGATATAGTGATGGATTACTTAATTAATAAGTTATGTGTTAAATTTTCTCATAACATAAATGATCCTAAGATAATTAGAGTTGTCCTAGAGACAAACATACAAAATCTAACATGATCTCTTATATCATCTAAATCCATCCATTTTCACATCAAGTCCTTATTTAATTCATATATCATTCATATCTCAAGTATTTTAAGTTACAATTATATAAAAAGCTTTTAAAAGTAAGTCACAATATTTTTAAATGTATAATCACCTTTAATAGAAGTGAAAAATTTAAATTTTAGCTTATGAAGAATCTATTTCAAATAAATGAATGATGGGATGTTGTAGAGTAAGGTTAAAAAAATTTCTAAAATGATTGATTTTAAATAGAAAATAAAGAAGAAAGCTTCAAGAAGATAGAAGAAAATATGCAATGACAAAAATGATAATTTGTACTTCAATTTTTGAATCCATTAAATTAAGAATCATTGATAAAATAAATGTCAGGAGATAAGAGACCTTACACCACAAGAATAAAAAAGATCCTTCACTAAAAATATTTAAATAAAGTAATTAAGTTATAGACAAGTGCTTGAATATTTTTCTCTCAATAGAAGTGAGAATATTAAAAAGTTCTTTATTAGAATGTATGCAATGACAAGAAATCTAGATGATAAAAAATTAAATAAGGTGATTTAATTTTTATATAATGATGTAAGATCCAACATGAAATGATGAATATCAACTAAAATAACTATTTAGATCATGTAATTATTGATGAATTTCTCTCAAGTTAGAACATTTGAAAACTGCAATAGACATAAGAATTAATGTTAAAATTATTAGGGATATTCAAAAAAATTAAGAGAAAGATATATATTTGGAAGAGGAAGAGGTAGTAAATATAACTTAAAAGAATAAAGAAATCAAGATTCAAATCAAAATTAGAATTTTATACTAGAAAGTCAAAAAAGAACAGGAGACTTTTGAGAATAAAGAATTTAAGGAGTAGGAAGATTCATTTCAAGACCAAGAAACCAGCAAAAGGCATCATCATGAAATGTTTCATGATGAAAATATTATAAGAAGAAAAATGATGGTGAAAGAAAGGATTTCATTCCTACAATTTAAAAGACTCCAAATCAAATGCAGCAAATTGAGGTTGAAACCAATCATGAAAGATCTTAAGATTAGTCTAAACTAAGTGATCTAAATTTAAGCTATGCTACTTATCAAATGGTAAAAGAAGTTAATCCACACAAACAAATCATATATAATGGATGCCCTAATCATTTTAGTTCTTTCAAGAGGAACTTCATTACTTTTACTCCAAACAACACAATTAGAAGCATTAAGGTTGGAGATGAAACAAGTTTTAAAATTGAAGTAATTGGTAATGTGCTTCTTGAACATTCTATGGATATAAAATTAATTTTCATGATGTTTACTATGTTTCAAAAATATTAAGTTCACTTTTATCAATTGGAAAAATTGGAAGTATATAAAATTGTGCTCTCTTTCATGATGATTTTTGCAACATATAAAATGATAATTTTACCATTGATAAGTTGAAATAGTGGAATAATAGAATATATTTTCTTGAAGCATAACCATACAAATATGATGGAGCATTAAAATCATAGTTTTATTCATCAAGTTCCCCAAATATTTGTCTTTCAAGATTGTGGCATTGAAGGTTAGGCCATGCCTCCTACATTAATAATGAAAAATTGATAACTAAAGATGCAGCAATCCAAGTTAAATGTCAAAAATTTTCAAAGGAATTTTGTGATATATGTCTCAAATAAAAATGAAATTCCTTATCTCATAATTTAAAAATTCAAGAAATATAAAAATCTCTTGAGCTTTTACATATGGATTTCAAAGGCTCGTTGCCTACATTAGCTTAATGAGAGAAGAAATAGTTTCTTGTTATTTTTGATGATTTTAATAGATATGCATGGACATTCTTATTACATTCAAAATTTGAAACATCTATTATATTTTATAATTTTAACATGTTAATAGATAATATATGAAATATAAAAATCAAAGATATGAGGAATAATAGAGGAGGAGAATTTGTGCATCGTCATTTTGATTATTTTTATATTAAGAATGAAATTGAAAGAATACTACATCTAACTATTTTCCACCAAGAAATGGAATTTCTAAAAGGAAAAATAAAGTAATTCAAGAAATGTTAAGAAAGCTCCTTATGAATGCTTCACTTCCTAATCAATTTTGGAATGAAGCTCTACATGTTTTAGCCTATATTCTCAATAGGCATATTTCAATCCCAATTAAAGAGAAGATATCATATCAACTATTATATTTTAAAGTACCAAACCTCTCTTACATGAAAATATTTGGATGAATTTGTTATATCAAGAATTTAAAAATGCTATTACACAAGTAAGAAGATAAAGGAAGAAAAGCCATTTTTCTAGGTTATGGTACAAAAACAAGTAGGTATAAATGATATGATTTGTAAGTGAAAAAATTTTATATTGCTAGAGATGTTATTTTTAATAAAGATTAATTTGGTTTTGATAATTTCAAAAGTGAAGATAAACCAAAAATTTATTCTAAAATCATCTACATCTCCTCCCCAATCAGTATTAGAAAAAAACATAAAACTTTCCATCTCCATTAATGAACTTAATGCCAAAATCAACTATTCATTTAACATATCTCAAAAGATGCTTCAAGGCATTAAGATGTGACTAACTTGGCTCTTGCATAAATCTTGATAAAAATGAAGTTTTATATTCCAAATTAAACTTACTTTGACATAAAAATATTAATGAACTAATCATACCTCTATATAAGAAAGGATCAACCCATGGAGTATCATGTTTCCTTGAAAGCTTCACATTTTGGAGAAGTGGAGTTATAGTAGTTTTGGCTTGCTCTAGCCCATACTTTTCAATGATGGCCTATGCATACTTTAACTAATGCATATTCAAAAAATATTCTTCTTGATCAATTTGGATTTCTAAAAAATATATGAGGACTCCCATATCCTTCATCTCAAACTCACCTTTCATATAATGTATAAATTTCTAATTTAATATTTTAGATGTAGCCATAAAAACCAAGTCATCAACATAAAGTGAAATAATGATGAAATCACAATATTCATGTTTAAAGTATAAGGTAGGCTCAAACATATAACTCCTATAACCATTATTGAGAAAAAAATTCATTCATGCTATGAAACCAAGCTCTTGGATCTTATTTCAAGCCATACTTGCCCACCTTGTTTACTTATCCTTGAATCTCAAAACCTTTAGACTAATAAATATAAATCTCCTCTTTTAATTTTCCATTAAGAAATGAAGAATTAACATCCATTTCATATAATTTCATACCTTTATGAGTAGGAAGGGAGACCATAAAATTAATAGTCTCAAATCTAGCAACAAGAGCAAAACTCTCATCATAATCAACATGCTTCTTTTGAAGAAAACCTCTTGCTACAAGTCTAGCCTTCTATGAAATAATTTTACCAACTTCATTGTATATGGTTTTGAAGATCCATTTAGTTTCAATGACTTTCGTTCCTTTTAGCCTATCCACCAATGTCCAAATTTCATCTCTTAGTAGAACTCATTTTCTTCTTTATGGCTTCAATTCAAACTTAACATTTGAGAGCCTTCTTGATGTTTGAGGGCTCATGTGCAAGATTAGAATATGCAACATTAGCAATGGCTTTACTTCTTGTCATTATTCATTTAAATTCTCTATCTAACATTTGAGAAGGTGAGTGGTCTTTTTCCACCCAAAGTCTTGAGATGTACTCTTACTTCTTATCTTGATCAAGCTTATAAAACTCATGAAAACTTGCCTTTGATTCATCAAATGAAACATTTTCATAGCAATACCACTTCCTATCAATGGGATCAAAACATTATTATCCAAATGTTCTTGAATCATAAGAAAACAACACCTTTTGCATCTATCATCTAACTTATCTATCAACTAATTTTGAATCTTGACATAACAAATACAACCAGACATCTTTAAATATGATAAATTTAGAGGCTTACCATAAAGCAACTGATGAGGAGTCTTCTCTCCATTTGATGAAGTAATCAACCTATTGAGAAAATAGGTTGTCATGTGGATTGCCTCATGCTAATACTCATTTAAAATTGAGGCATGTTTTAACAAACATCTTTTCATCTCCTATAAGACACCATTCTTCCTTTCTGCTATGTCATTGCTTTGGGGTGAATATCCACATATGGTTTTTTTCTCTATTCCACATTTAGCACAATAATCATTGAATTCATTTAAAACAATTCACCACCATGATCTAACCTAATTTCCTTAATCCTCAAATCAAATATATTCTCAAAAACCTTTTGAAAATTCTTGAATGTAGGAAATATTTTATCCTTGAAATGCAAAACATATGTTCAAGAATACCTAGAAAAATCATCAAAATTACTAAAAAATATCTTTCTCCATTTATTGCAAGTGTGGAAATTGGTCCAAATACATCCATATGAAAAATTTCTAGTGCATATGCCTTCTTTTCCATACGAGCTTCATGAGAAAAGGCATTTTTCTTACCTTTAAGACGTGTTACAAATTTCATTTGGAAAATTTAACAACTTAAAACCAAAAGTAGCCTTGAATTTAACCAAATTCTCAATGTTTTTATAGGAGGCATGCTCAAGCATCCAATGCCATAATCTTTCCTCTTCAATATTTGTTGTAAATGCAAACCTTTCATCAACATGATTATTTACAAAAGTAGCTCTAAGATAATTGACTTTATTTTTGAGCCTTGGAAGCTTGGCTATAACCATCCTTAAGTCTGAAATTGAACAAATATCATCTTCAAAAACAACCTTATTTCCCCTTTTTACCATCTAACCATCTAAAAGCAAAGATTTAGATAATTTGGAAACATAAAAAACATCATGGACCTACACTTGACTTTCATTTTTAAGAGTAATAAGGACTTTTCCAATTCCTTTAATATGGATCTACTCATAATCACCAACTTTGATTATGCCCAAGTTACCATTGTGCTTATACTTGATAATAGCTTCTTTGTTAGGAGTTATGTGATTTGAACAACCACTGCCAAGGATCCATGTACTTGAAGTAATATTATCAAATATGGTGAATGTTACAAAATTTCAATTATCTTGACAATCTATAAATTCATTTCCTCTATATTGTAATGTAGGATATTATTCTTCTTGAGTATCTTGAATTGTGAAATTTTAAATACTATTCTTCTACCAACATGTTTCTTCATAATGGTCTTTGTTGCCACAAAACGTTCACCATGGAACTAATGAAGATGATGCATCTTGACCTTTTTTAGGCTGGAAATTTTTCCTACCATCTCTAGGACCTTCTCTTTCCTTGAAAATTTCTAAAAACCATCACCTCTTGACTGAAATACTCCTTTAAAATTTTAAGGCCTTATGTTCTTTGAAGGCCTGTCTTCTCTTGAATAATTAAATCTACCTTCCTCTCTCCTTCCTCTAGTGAACCCTCCATCTTTTGAAGGGCTTAGAGCTACAACATAAGAATTCTCATTTGGATCTAAAATCTTCAATTCTTTAAAGACTTCAAACTTGAAATCAATTCATTGATTGTATAGATGGAGAGGTTTTTTATCGAAACAATAATTTTAATTATTTGGAGAATATGTAATCATTGTAAAGAACTTGCATCACCTTATTTACCTTCTACTGCATTGTGAGTGAAACACCACAAAATTTTGGCAACACTTCCAAACAACTTCAGAGCCTCTGAAATGGCTTCAAGCAGCCCACCATGGAGTAAGAAAGATTCTCCTGGAGCCCACAGATCACGACGACAAGTGTCGGTGTCAAGAATCATCAGTTTCAAGGTCAAAAAAATGCAATTTTGGCTAAGTACACTATGCAGACGTTGCACAGCGTAAGGATTAGCGTCACCAATATTGGGGGCCCTGCAACTAAGTCAAAACAAGCCAAAATCAAGCACAAGGACCCCCCATGACCTTCGCCAAGGTCCCCAGCGGTTCCCAGCCTTCAGAAAATCAAGATTCGGGCCTTAAATGAGGTGTTTTTAACTGATTACGCTGTAGCTACATTTTATTACGCACCAGAGCGTAAGATGCGTAAAACACTATTCATCAGCGTAAAACACTATTCATCGCACGAACACTATTCATCGCAGTTTCAGAAAATTCCAGAAAAGTTTCAGAAAAATGGCAGAAGATCCTTAGCATCAGCAACTTCCAGAAAATCAAGATTTGGGCCTTAAATGAGGTGTTTTCGACTGACTACGCTATAGCTACATTTTATTACGCTGCAGAGCGTAAGATGCGTAAAACACTAATCATCAGCGTAAAACACTGTTCATCATACGCTCAAACACTGTTCATCCTACGCTCAAACACTGTTCATCCTACGCTCAAACACTGGTCATCATACGCTGCAGAGCGTAAGCTGCGTAATCACTATTCACAGCGTGAAACACTATTCATCTCACGCTTAAACACTATTCATCATACGCTCAAACACTGTTCATCCTACGCTCAAACACTGTTCATCCTACGCTCAAACACTGTTCATCATACCCCCCCGAGCGTAAGCTGCGTAATCACTATTCACAGCGTGAAACACTATTCATCATACGCTCAAACACTGTTCATCCTACGCTCAAACACTGTTCATCATACACT
>MNCI01032318.1:707699-737816 GCA_015680685.1 Gnetum montanum | reverse complement strand
TGCAAACCATCCAAGGCACTCTGCCTTCGTTCCATTTTCCAGCTTGCCCTCAAGCGAAGGCAGGGTCAGCTGTGGCTGCCCAACAATCTTTCGGTGTCTGTTTCCATTCCAGCCTCACACCGACGATTTAGGTCAGTACAGTTTTTGGCGCTAGAAGAAGGGCCTGACTTGTTTTTTGTTTAATCGAAACGCTGATCACGTTACCTGTAACTTACGCCGCTACAGTTCTTATGCTGCTACAGTGTTTTGCGGCTGCTACAGTACTCACACTGCTACAGTGCTCACATTGCTACAGTTCCGCTACAGTGTTTTTTCAACAAAAACACACAAAACGCATCCATTTCAAAGCCGAATTCACTGCAATTCGCACCTAACTTCAAGCCGGTCTAAGTACTGATTGCCACAAACATGGATCACCTTGTCCAATACATGCATTACACACAACACAACGATTCTGAGATGACTTCCTCTTACCTAGGATCACCATCCAAGTATGAGTACGAGTTCACAGCCTTGCCTGAACCCAACATCCCTTGGGGCCTTACCTCCTCACAACAATCACAGGAGCACACGCCAAAGGCATTTACTTCACAATCTACACACACTGGGGCCCAGCCCCAAACAATCCAAACACCTTTTACATACGATGGGGCCCAGCCCCAAGCAACATAAGTACCTTATGCTTACACAGGGGCCATCCCCCAACCTCCCAACATTTACACAGGCGCCACATGTGCCATGCCTGTTTCACCAGTGCCTCAGGCACCTGCTCATCATCCGTCCGGGATGACGTTAAACTATCCATGGCCCAGTACGGCCTTAAACTACCAACACACATCTGGTATGACGTTAAACTCGCAAAGCCCACAACCGATGATTCAACCCTTTGTCGCACAACCCATGCAAGTCCAATCAACACAACCAGTTGGTGAATCTATGAGTTGGAAACAAATGTCTCAACTCATCCAAACTATGACGGAGGAAATTAACCAGCTTAAGGCTGCCTCCTCAAACACACCCAAGGTGGTGGACTTTTACCATGATGATCCAATCTGTCCTACGATCCCATCCCTTACACTATCCATGGTCCATTCGTTGCCACATCTAACAAAATACAACGGTCATGGTGACCCCAACACACATATCATCACATTTCGCACAGAAGCCATCACGTTGCACTCCTGGCCACATGCCATTCTACGCCTCTTTCCCCTGTCGCTCACTGGCAAAGCTTTAGACTGGTACCGTGCTCTACCCCGAGCTTCCATCGCATCCCTCGAGGACCTCATACACCAGTTTGTGACACGCTTTAGATATAACATCAAACCTGAAGTGACAATCGACAAGCTCCTCCATGTCAGACAAAAACCTCTAGAGCCCATACTACCCTTCATCCAGCGATGGAGTGCCAAAGCCAATGAAATGCATGAGCCGATCGCAGAGACACATCTCTTGGCAATCTTCAAGGGTGCAATCAATGACTTCATCAAGTCCAAACTGCTCTACCAGGCCCCAAAGTCTCTTACCCAGGCCTTTGACCAAGCAAAGGGCATCGAAGAGGCAGCAAGAGCAAGCAATGACCCATCCTACTTGGCCTATAGGAGACAACACAAAAAACAACAATATGCACAACAACAAATGCAACAACTACAACCAACACAAACAACACAAATAGCACAGGATACACAAGCAACATCAAACGCAACAATCGCAACAATCACCGTGCCAACACATGCAACCAACAGGCCCGTGGCCTCAACACCCCAAGCTGCCAGCTCTAGCTCTAGTGCCACCACACAAGCCTCTCCTAGACGTGAGCACACCCAACGCAACCACATACCCTTGCCAGGAAAACCTTCCCAATTGCTAGAACAGCTCCTCAATGCTGGTTTGATCCAATGCAAACACATGTCAGATAATGCCTACATACGCAACCAGAGACACTGTGAATTGGCAAGTCATCCCACTACAACATACAACACATGTGTCCCACAACATTTTGACTTAAGTGCATATTGCCACTACCACCAAATGTCTGGACACGACACAAACACTTGCCGAACTTTGCAAAATGATTTACAAAGAATGGCAAAGAAAGGATTGCTCAATGTAGTACAACCAAACAGTCTCGCCTCCTCCGCCTCCACAAGTAAGGGGCCTCCTTTTGTCATCAAAGTGCCACCTCATAAACCCACAGCACCCTTTATGATAAAGGTTCCACAACAATCGCCCGCTAAGACGTTAAACTGGCATGATTCGTCCGCTAAGACATTAAACTGGCATGACGCAGCAACAAAAACTGCTAAGCAACCTTTCATCATAAGAGTGCCACAACGAGATGACCCCTTACCTACCCAAAGCCCAATAGTGAACAACATCTCGATCCCTCCTCCTCCAAGGGTTGACCCCACTAGCAACCTGGCTAGGCCCACCAAATGGGAACGTAAGCACCTCACAACTCCCATGACCGAAGCAAAGGCCACAACTAGCAAACAACAACTGAACACTGGGGCCCCTACCCCCAAGCAAACCAAGCCTAAGTCCCCCTCCCAAGAGTTCTATCTCTCAAGCTTCACGGAGGAAGTTAAAACCAACACAATAGCTAATGACAAGGACTTCGTAGCTACACTAACCCAAGTAAAACAAGCACTAAAACAGAAGAACACAACAATGAGTTTGTACGATCTGGTCATGACTTCAGCCACTCACCGCAAAGCCTTGGCTCAAACATTAGCATCCATTCCTATTACAGAGGACATCCCCGCAAACGAAGAATCCATCTGTGCAACGATTTCGCAACACACACCACAAGGATTGGGTTCAAATACCTTAGCCTTTCATGATGATGCAGTTAAAGTTAACCCCGAACGAGGGGAAGTCACAACAGCTCCACTATCCATTAGCATTCGTGTTGGGCAGTGCACCATCCGCAGAGTGCATGTTGATGATGGTGCAGCAATGAACGTAGCCCTATACTCCGTCATCGACAAGCTAGGCCTCGCAGATGAAATCAGGCCAAACAAAACCACATGTCTAAAATCCTTCAATGGATCACATGTCAGGGTTAAGGGTACAATCAACTTAGCCTTTGTAGCTGGAGATCAATTCCCTACATCAGCTGAATTCATAGTGGTTGATGAAATGCCAGAGTTTAATCTGATCCTAGGACGTCCTTGGCTAGCTCAACTTAAAGCCGTATCTTCACCAATCCATCAGGAGATACATCTACCTTACGAGGGTGGTGAGATCATCATACATGGGGATACAACATCATCAATCATTTCCTCATGCCTTGAGGTGGATCAAGGTTCAGAAATTGAGTTCATTAAACCTAAACAAGAAACCATAGACATACATCAAAATGCGAACCCAACATTAATTCACAACACAACTAGCACTGAAGAAACCCAAGAAGACACAGACATAGGAGCCATTCCTACTGATATCTCTTGGTCGGAACTACCCTTTGACATCATCGATGAAGGGGAAGGTGAGTATAAGATCATACCCATACACCCAGCCCCACACATTAAGCTACAAAAGATCAAGAGACAACTCAACAACTAGAACAAATGACACAAATAGTCCGAAATGACGTTAAACTACGAACTGTCCGAAATGACGTTAAACTACAACAAGTCCGCAATGACATTAAACTAGCCACGGTCAGAAATGGCCGGTTCCATTTAAAACTTCTTGAAAACGTTACTACCTTTGGCCCACCATGGCATAAAACTGGTAATCCTTTCTTTAACAACAGATACAACAATCCATCAAGACTTTAAACTGATATACCAAGCCCGAAAGGGCTTTAAACTAGAGCCAACAAATCACATATTTACAAACTCTCATCATCTTACACCGAATTTCCACTTACAAGTTAAAAGTTACAATTTAGATTCATGCACGGTTGTTGCCTTCTTTTTCAAACTTACATCTAGTTGCACACATATACTCTAGAAAACAAAGAAAAACAATAAAAAACATAAAACTACAAAAAATACATGGCCCGAAAAGGCCTTAAACTAGCATACGGCCCAGAACGGCATAAAACTATCACTTTTTGCATTGCTTTCTTTCATTCATACATTCTAACTCTATGTACGGCAGGTGTTGCTTGATGTTGTTTTCTTCCTAGTTGATTTTTGCAGGATCTCGCAAGGACACAGCATGACCATGCATGCAGCATCATACTTTACACAAGCAAGGTAAGCATCAGTCCACTATGACTATAAACTGGCACAGACAGTCCTGGATCATGACTTAAAACTGATACCACAGAACAGTCCTGGATCATGACTTAAAACTGATACCACAGAGTTCTGTCCGGTACAACATTAAACTGCTACATCCGTCCGCCATGACATGAAACTAGCATCCAGAGTCCACTAAGACTATAAACTAGTTTTCCTCTTCATAGTCCGCCATGACTATAAACTAGCAATGCACCGTCCGCTACGACGCTAAACTGGCACCGTCCAAGGGGTTATGACGTGAAACTAATCCACAACAGTCCGCTAAGACTATAAACTAGCGACATCATTGATGACCAGGCAAAATTGGAAAAGACATGTTGTTGCAGTTGGTTGTTCCTATTCCACAGAGACTTGTTGCATGATTCATCCCATGGGGCCTAATGAAATTGACGCTGTGCATGATTCTGTTCGCTTTGAAAGCTGCATGTGGTGACTCCATCTCCTTGTTTAAAGTGCTTAGTTGATTATTTCATTTATGGTTTTCTTGTCTTCTTGGAGTTGTGTTTGCAGGATGACACTTCTGAGACGTTCGTGCATAGATGCACTTCATCATGACAACAAGGTATCACATTTTTCCTGACGCACACGACTGGGTTAATCAATCCGTTCATAAGTACATTCCTGATTCCCAATGCATCCCCTATTTCCCAATCATGTTCCCCTTAGCCTATTCAATTACATTCCCCTTGATGCATTCCACTCATCACAAAACTCTTGGTACACTGTTGCACACTGTAGCTCTCTAAGCAGTTGCGACGCAAAACACAATACAAAGTCCATGATGCAAAATGCAAGTGCTCAAACATGAGCACGACACAAAAAGAAAGCTCTTTCAAAAAGACCAAAAAAGAACAAAAAAAAAAAACTCAAAAAAAAATGGTCAAAAAGAAAAATGCACGGAAAAGGTCTTCAAAGACCCCGTTGACATCATAAACAAAAAGACTATTGGCCATTCTCATACAAGCCCCAGGCGAGAAGGCAGTTGTCTTGAAAAAAAAATTACACTTGTGTCTCAAAGAGACCATGTTGCACATCACTGCGTGGCTTCGGCTGTTTACAACGGGCCCCGAAAATACTCTATAAGAGTCCCGTTTCTCCAAAGAACGCACATCCTATCTCTTAGTTCCGAGTCTACCGAAAAAAAAACCAGCTGTTGACAAGGACCAAATGACATAACTTGTGCATAAGAGAGCATTCCCCTTCCACAAATCCCATCAAAAATCATCGCCCTTAACCTCCTAGCCTCCCTGGTTACAACTGATTCCCTTGCATCTTGAACCGCATTCCCTCAAATCCCATGTACTTTTGAAAACGGTGTGATAATATCCAGCCAAGGGCTGATGGTTAATGTTTGATGCTTTGTTTGTCCATGGTGTTTTGCACTTCTTTGTCGACGCCTCTCGGGTGGATTCCTCCAAGCGTCAACAAAGAGGGGCCAATGAAACACCACAAAATTTTGGCAAGACTTCCAAACAACTTCAGAGCCTCTGAAATGGCTTCAAGCAGCCCACCATGGAGTAAGAAAGATTCTCCTGGAGCCCACAGATCACGACGATAAGTGTCGGTGTCAAGAATCATCAGTTTCAAGGTCAAAAAAATGCAATTTTGGCTAAGTACACTATGCAGACGTTGCACAGCGTAAGGATTAGCGTCACCAATATTGGGGGCCCTGCAACTAAGTCAAAACAAGCCAAAATCAAGCACAAGGACCCCCCATGACCTTCGCCAAGGTCCCCAGCGGTTCCCAGCCTTCAGAAAATCAAGATTCTGGCCTTAAATGAGGTGTTTTTGACTGATTACGCTGTAGCTACATTTTATTACGCACCAGAGCGTAAGATGCGTAAAACACTATTCATCAGCGTAAAACCCTATTCATCGCATGAACACTATTCATCATAGTTTCAGAAAATTCCAGAAAAGTTTCAGAAAAATGGCAGAAGATCCTTAGCATCAGCAACTTCCAGAAAATCAAGATTTGGGCCATAAATGAGGTGTTTTCGGCTAACTACGCTATAGCTACATTTTATTACGCTGCAGAGCGTAAGATGCGTAAAACACTAAGCATCAGCGTAAAACACTGTTCATCATACGCTAAAACACTGTTCATCTCACGCTCGAACACTATTCATCATACGCTCAAACACTGTTCATCCTACGCTCAAACACTGTTCATCGCGCGAACACTATTCATCGAAGTTTCAGGAAAAATTCCAGAAAAGTTTCAGAAAATGGCAGAGAATTACCAGCATCAGAAACTTTCAAAACATTTCAGAAAATTTCAGAAAGATTCAGAAAGAAAGAAGTTTCATGCAAACGAGGGCCAAATTTCTCTTGTCGTACATTTCATTGTAAGTCGACATGTGCGGGCATGTTAGGCCCTCATGTTTAAATTAAATGTACTTTCATGGGCTTGAATAACCCATAAATTGTAAAATGCAATGTACCTGGTCAAGAACGTAGCTTGCCGGCACACATCCAACCCAAGCACAACTGTCCATTGGACACATGTTACCAGATCCACTTTCCTCTCATCTCTCAACCGTTGATTCCCTTCTAAAAGTCTGTGTCGGAGCATGGCCCAACCCTATAAATACCCTGTCAATTCACATAAATTAGGGAGAGGCAATTGGAGGCAAAAATCAGAGACAATTCTGAGAAATTACAGAACTGGCAATCCTTGGGCGCTCGGCACATCTGACTATTGGCATCCAAGCATTTCTCACGTTCATCACATCACATTACCGCATCGTCATTTCAGACATTATCCCGGGGCTTAGTGCTTGACCTGCCATCCACACGTGCAGCTACACTTTGACCGGTGCATACATTTCTATTAAACAATACAATACAGTTTCATTATTGCCTCCCGTTTACATTGTTTACTTCAGTTTATGCTTTGTTTACAGTATATCTCTGTTTATGCTTTATTTATAATTCAGTACGCTCTGTTTACATTTTGTGTCGTTGTTTGCATTCCGTTTACATCCCGTTCACATCGTTCACGATAACCCCAGTGTTAGCCGTAGCTTATGCTCGGGGAAGTCCTTGGTTGATTTGCGTGCAAACCATCCAAGGCACTCTGCCTTCGTTCCATTTTCCAGCTTGCCCTCAAGCGAAGGCAGGGTCAGCTGTGGCTGCCCAACAATCTTTCGGTGTCTGTTTCCATTCCAGCCTCACACCGACGATTTAGGTCAGTACAGTGAGGCTACAATTATACTCATCCAAATTTCTCAATATAATGTAAATCTCATCAAAAAATGAGAGAGAGACTCTCCTCTTACAATCCTCAAATTATCAAATCCAGTCTTGTATTTCATTTCCTTCAACTTCCTGTGCACCTCATTGCCTCTATGCTCTTCTTACAAGGTGTCCCAACAAGCCTTAGATATGTCTTTAGTAATGATTCTAGCTCCAATTGCCTTTGAAAAACTAGTAAAAATAATCATCTTCACAAATGAACTATTCTTCCTATCTCTTCTAAACTTGTTCCTCTACTCGCTCATCATTCAATTTGGAGGCACAAAAAAATAAGGCTCAACATACTCCCATACTTCATGGACTTGGAGAAGGAATTTTGTTAGATATGAGCAATAAGTAAAATCTTGAGAGCCATCAAAAATAACCTAACACTTTGGAATATCTTTGATTTGTTTGGTGGTGATAAAAATGGATTAAAAGCTTCAATAAAAATTGTTGAAATGGGGGTAGTGGATAGGATAAGGAGGAAAAAAAGCTTTGTGATTACAATTGAGAAATACTTGTGATATTGTAAAATTTTGTGATTTCATGTGAAATGTATTGTAAAATAACAAAGAACATAAGAAATTCAAATATGAAAATCAAATAACTGGAAATTTTATTATGAAAAATTAAAACTAGAATAAAACTTGAAAAATATGAGAACTGCTAACTTCTTCCATTATTTCAAAAATAATTATAATAGGCTCTTAGTACAATAAGTCAACTCTTCTAACTTTTTCTATAAGAAAAGGAAAATCAAACTCAACTAGGATTTAAACTCATCAAAACTGACTAGTAACTACTAGAAAAAATTATTTTCAAAAAACTTACATGATAAAAAAATTTAAATAATTAAAAAAGTTACTAACCTAAACAAATTTTACAAAAGTTATTCAAAGTAGGAGAAAATAATTTCTTCACTACACAATACTCAACAATCTCAAGGCATCAATCATGTTCAATTCTAATCCCTTCTCCATAATCCAAGCAATGTTTAAGATGTTGTAACATATAAAGTATGGAAACAAGAAATGAACAAGAAATATGATGCCCTCATGAAGAATGAGACATAAAAGCTAGTAGAAAGGTAAAAATGAAAGAAATTTATAAATGAAAAATATATTATCAAGAATAAGTTTAATGAAAAGATGAAGTTACTATTAAGTTTTATGATGCTTAGATCTCTAGGCATAAGAAATTTAAATTACTTTAATGAAAATGATAACATAGATAAAGGAATAAAAAGGTTGCAACATGCTATGAATATTATAGTATTCATGTTATTACTCATATACATTACATCTAAACCATAACCAAAATAATATTAAACAATGTGTCTCCACCCTGGAATGAACTAAAATCAATACATATACTAGTTTAGAGGAATAGTAATGAATATATAATGAAAATACATAATGAGTAGTTAACACTAGTTAAAGAATATAAAGAAATTATTTGTAACAAAATCTAATCTAAAAGTAGTATAATACAACAACACCATAGATGGTGTATATAAATTCTCATGGTATTATAGAATGTAGACAAGAATTTACATGTTAAGCTTACTATAATACAAAAGATATTTAATACCACATCTCAAACTTAACATATAGATTAACAACATTGCTTTTCTATGTTAGCCAAATTCATGATATTCATAGAAAAAGTAATAAATGAAATTATTAGTTCATTACTAGTCTTAATGGTACTACATGAATTAGATATTGATAAACATAGTAAATAGTTATGGAATAATGATCTAAAGTAGAATTAATTTTAAGAAAATCCATTACATAATGAGCACCATATGGCCAAGATAACTAGTAGCTATATCTCTAGTTAGTAAAACCAATATTATTATAAATACAAGATGATAGTGAGAAACTTTTCTTTTCTAAACTAATGTTGTCAATTATTTTAATCATATATAAATAGTTACTAAAATGCAAGGAAAATGACTAGAGATTTTAGGGGTAAGTATCTCTTTCAAAATATATTACAACCTAACTAAATATTAAACCATAGAAAAGATATACATGCTTGTCATAAAAAGTTAAAAATTAAATAACCTTAGTGACTAACATAAGAGGTTAACTAAGTAAATACAAATAAGAAAACTTAATAACATGAATCATCAATCAAAAAATAAGTCTATATTTGCATTCATTAGATTATTAAAAATGTTTGATGATGATTTAGACGTAAATTCAAGAATAGACTCCTTTATTGTCGACTCTTTGATGAGGACATCACCCAACCCTTGTGTAATCCTCAATGTATTTTATATGAGTGTGAGTTTGATTCAAATGTATATTCTTAGGTTGACATTGTTGATTATGATTCTACAGTATTTTTCTCCATTTAATAATGTTTAAGCATATTTTAATAAGTTTAGGAGATTCTAGGATCAATGGGGACTTGTTTGGAGATATTCGGGGGTTCTAGAACTCAAAACAATAATCTTTGTTTTTACCCTAGTAGGAGAGACATCTCCCCTATAGTGTAGACATCTCATCCATATGATAAACATTTCCCTAGCATGCAAGACATATCCACTAGACATAGGACATCTGCTATGACATCTATGACTTGGTAAATACATCTCCTACTTCTCCAAGACATCTCATATGAATTTAAATGCACATAAAATTGAATGGTAAATTGCAGGGAAGATGAAAGATCATACCAAGAAGCTATAAATAAGAGTCCAAGGATTAAGTTTAATTAGGCTAATTAGACTAATAAAAAAACCAGGTTATTCTCAAGGAGAAGAATAGCCCAAGAGAGAAGGCTAGACTTTTGTGATTTTGTGCAAGGAGAGATCTTGTACAAGATAAATTTTCAAGCTTGTGCAAGAGAGAACTTGTTCAAGAAGAATTGAATGAAAGGCAATGTAGAGCTCTTGAGAGAGGTTGAGAGAATCTCTTATAAGTTTCTTGTCTTGATCTTTGGCTTCATTTTGAACAATTAAGAACTAATAGGGGACATGTGTGGTCTCCAAGATCCTTATAAGAGTTGTGACTAGAGCTTGGCCTCTCATCTTTGATGTATTTTACTACATTTTAATATTTTTTTTAATATAAGAAAATGATGAGTGGCGAGGTACCCCTACACTCAACCATACGAATATGAGCGTTACATGCACGATCTAGTCAAAATTCACAGACTAAGTGCCTACACGCCTTATGGAACACTTAAGGTTAATCATTCATTGTCTTCCCAGACTTACTTGTATTTGTCATGGTTGTATGGTTAAGTAAGTCTGAGCTATGTGATTTTTATATCTTTTCTGTTTTATCGCCTATGCTAATGAGGGAAAAGATGAAGAGACTAATTAACTAACTTTAACTAACTAAGGCTTAATTAACCTAGCATCAGTATCAGTTCCCACTTACCGTTCACACCCTAAACCAATGCAACCTTCTAGGATTACCAAACGCTATTCGTTGCTGGGATTACCAAGCGTAACGCACATGCTCGAAGTGGTCGTATTGAATGCACTTAACTATGGGAGAAGGGTTGAGAGATATTTAATTAACTAATAAAGCATTTAAATGATGAACAATAAATAACAATAATTAAAGTACTATTTAGCCTATTCCATGAACTGCAAGGTTTATCCAATAGTTCTTCTTTATTGCCGTACACAATTGTGCGTTCAAGTACAAAATTGCTCGAATAAAGATCCATTCACTTTGGAGCTCCTATTGCAGGCACATGGAAATTATTCTATCTCTAGAGAGGTAAAACTACTAGAGTTTTGCTAAGGTTCTAGATTTAGATTGAGAAACAAGGGAGAGCCACCTCTTATTTATAGATTTGGCGACACACTGTAATATCGCCTACGCGATATCGCAAGGGAAGACACAATATCGCGTACGCGATATTGCAGGCCATGCGATATCGCATCCCATCATACCCCCATGACTGAATAAAAACTCATCCTCAAGTCCCTTGCAAAATATTGGGAAGGTATGGGATTATTAAATTGAATGGAACTAATGGTGAAAGGGATGACATGTGAACGAATCATCATTATAGAACATGAAAAAATTGGTGTTCACAACAACAAGAGTGAACACTTTATACATTTGACATCAGGTCTTATTTGGTAGCTGAGAGAGAAGAGAGAAGAAAGAAGAAGTTTGTTTCTGTCAATGCCAATATTGCACCTTTCGTTGTCTATCCGTAAGCATGCCATCCATCTCGGTCCTTGCATAGTTGCTTTAGCACCAATCCATTCCAAGAATTTCCTCCAGATCCAATCCATTGTTGTATGATTGCCATCTGCACACACAACAAAATCTTTATATTAGCAAGGGTAAATGAATCATAATGCAGTTGATACCTTGCTTTAGTGAAAGGTCCATTTTCTGAGTTGTGGTATGGCTAATACGAGTCTGGAGATATAATAGTGGTGACTACCAAAGGTGTAGGGGTTAGGAGAAAATTGAGAAAACTGGGTTAAGACCCCCATGACTAAGAGCGAACCTCCGGTAGCGATAGAATGGAGAAAGAAAAAGAACAAGAAAGATGGAGAAAAAGAGACAACTATAACGTTGATGAAATAGATGTCAAGATGGAAATGAACAAAATAGAGTGAATTGCAAAAATGTTAAGGGAAAGAATTTAACTGGTGTACCAAATAGGAATGCTAGTGGGTCCTCCCCAAAGCAGGCTCATGTCCTTAGTGCCCTGACAAATCCATATTCAAAGAGTCTGTAGGCTCTAGGAATGTCATTTGGAACAAGAGTTAATGTCTTAACCACAAGAATTTAACAAAAAGAAAACAATGCGTCAACCAAAATATACACTAATGATACAACCAGCAATGAGGTGATCAATGGAGAAAGAATGATGGAAAGAAGAGAATGGAATGGAGTCTCAAGAACAAGGTGGTGTACAGCCCCTTATGTAGTTAATGATTAAGGTGAATTAGTAGATTCCATTCTAAGTCTGGCCTCAAAAAACCACATCCAGTGACTTCACATTAATACATTCAGCCAACCCATCCTCTTGAAGTAACAAGAATGTCTCCACCAAAGAGTCACCAACATTCTGACGAAGCAAAAGAGGAGAGAATAGGAAGCGAGGAGGGCCTTAGTTAGAGGGAACATGTTTATTTTAGTTCCATAACTAGTTCATGTAGCCCAAATGATTATTTCATCTAAGGGGTGTGCTTTGAATTCTCACTATTTTTTTTATATTTATACGTGAGAACCACATCATGTAAAGACCTTGTTATTTTTATTTGCTCAGCTTCCCGATGGTGGAGCAATGTCCAAATGGTAAGAAAACTCAAGAAGAAAACATCCAAGCACCCAAGAGAATGGCCAACACAAATGCATCAAGTTTCCTTGAAGTTACACCCTTTTCAATCCTTGAGTCCTTCCTTAGTTTGAGAAATGCCCAATCACTGATTCGTTGATAGTTCTTATTATTTTGAGGAAAGGGACTGTATAGTTCCAAGCCAAGAGAGACCATAGAGATTTATGGATATCACACACACACATAAAAATAACTAAAAAAGTATAAACAATGTTGGAAAACAAAAAATAAGAATAGTTAAAGAAATTTGTAAAACAAAAATGTGTAAAACAAAAACTTAAAAGAACTGAGGGCCCCAAATGATTAGCATAGGTGGCCATCTCCCCCATGACTAAATTGAAAGGGAAAGACCCAAAATAATGAGCGTTGTTTGAATTTCTTAAAAGTGTCCAACTTTGCCCAATTGATGTTTTCAGGTTAAGGGTTGGAAGTTGGCGATGCTCATATTCCAATGTATCTATGCTTTCGTTGTGGGTGTAAGTTGTTCCCCTAGTTCTTTCCATGCATGTTGATGGGCTGCTCTCTTGATCAGCTGTCAACCACTGGGTGTTCTCTTGTTGAGTGGTTGCTACATATAGGCACCTTTGTATGTTATCCTCTGGTGCACACTGATTACATGCAGGAAATGCTAAGCATTCCTCCATGTCATCACCCTCTGAGTCATTGTATGTGATGCATGGAACTTTCTTCTTCTCGATCTTTTCATAAATGTTTTCCTTTGATATTTCTAAGGAAAGATCATGGATTCCTAGGCATGCGTCTATTATACTCAACCATTCCCTTCCCATTATAATTGGGAAGGCCCCTTTGTTACTATTAACTTCTATCACCACGAAATCAGCCGGTATGACCAACCAAACACAGTGGTAACGAATGTCCTCCATAAATCCCTAGGGAATGGTCATGGACTAGTCAGCCAACTCTGGTTGAATATTTCTCTTCTTGAGTGGAGGCAGGTTCTAGGCTTTATACATTTCTCATGAGATTAAGTTGACTCCGGAACCTGAGTCAAGAAGAGCCTTACATGGTTCGTTCCCAGCGACCTAGAGGTAGATTAAGGGACTTTTGGGGTCATAGAGTTTCCTGGGAAGGTGGCCCACCTTGATCCAGTCAGTAATGGTATGTGTTAACATAACCATATGCGTTGAGCCCTATTGTTGGTTTGAAGCGAGCTTCAAAGCCTTATTTGTTGGAGGAGCATGCACAGACTCAACTGCTTGTGGTTGTGAGAGCTTACTTGGGCTTTTGGTTCTAAAGAAAGGTCTTCTCTTCGTGTGGTTGTCAGAACCAACAGCGGGTTGAATGTTTACAGCTCTCGTAGCATTACGTTGCTATGGTTGAGTGGGGAGTTCCCCTTACATCATTGGAGTGGATGGTAGTGGAAATATCAACGTATGAGTGGTGGATGGATTCGGAGGATGGTACGCATGTGGTGTGTCTCCTGGAAAATAAGGAGTCCTAAAATACTCCCAAACTTGGTAGTGATTTTGTGGGGTTGTGTGACCCATAGAGTCACTTGGAGAAACCAATTGCTACACATAGTAGCCATACGGGTATGGTTGCCAGTAAGGGTATTGTTGTCTAGGAAGTGGCATCCCCCATGACTGTGGGTGTTGCCACTGCTATTTTTGCCCGATAGGTTGTGGTAGAGTTCCACTTGGATAATATGTTAATGGTTGGTGGAACTACCTTGGGTTACCTTGGGGATAAGGTAACCTTCGGGGTGCTTGCTGTTTGTTAAGTCTTGGGTTGAGTGCATACACTCCAGACTCTTGTAGATATGAGATTATTCGGCAACATCCTTTAGGATGGTTATATTGGCAGATCTCACATCCACCATCATTTTTTGTATCAGATTCCACAACCTCATTAGCAATAGTCATTTTTTCCTTACCCTTTTCATGTGCATGGCCTGAATCTTTCCACTTTTTCTTATCATGGTCACTACTTCGTTCCTCCTTAGACTCCTCTACGATCTTTAGGAAAATTTCAATTTTACTAAGGAGCTCCATATTTCATCTACCTTAGCCAACACTTCCATTGTTAATTTCTAAAGTGACAAGGTTTTTCTATTCACCAACTCTTTGAGTGGTAACTCATCCTCTTCATCGCAAAATCTCACTCCCCTCTTTCAGAGGGAAGGATCATGGTTGTACTCTTCCATGCTTTCTCTTTTCCGTAGCTCCGCTTCTTCTTTAGCTACTTGCTCCAACAATCAATGAATTTCATGGGACCTAAGTTCTGATAATCTCCCTAGGGCATATGTTCCAAGGGTTCTCCTAGTTTCATGTCTTAGCCCATCTACAAGGTGGCGTAGTTGATCACGTTGTGCGTAACCATGGCTCGGGAAACGATGTAGCAATGCACAATATCAGCCCATGGTAGCATCCAAGGGTTCTTAATTACCCTGCTTCCATCCTTGGATCTGCTTACACAAGTTGGACACTCTGGAGTACGTTTGGTATTTATCATTAAACAATTCTAGCATTGTACTCCACCTCCTAATGGTTTCTGGTTCTAAAGACTAGTACCAACTCTCTGCTTCTTTTATGAGTGTCCTAGGAAACAACTTTAACTTCTACCACTCATTTTCAATATTTTGCAAGGCACAAGCATCATGGAATTCCTATAAGTGATTTTGTGGATCAGCATTATATCCCCCCTCAAACCGTGCGATATTATTCATGTCTAGTCTCTTGATCCAACTATCTTTTTGATGCCTTATAGGTATCCTCACAGCATCCGTAATATCTAACATACTCCAGGTGCCAAGTAGGGGTTCATCATGATCATCTCTCTCATGATGTCTATGATGCCTACGTGGTTTCCTACTTTCCCTTCTATGCCTTGACTCTCTAGAATGCCCTCATCCTCGCTCTCGACTCTCTCATCGAGGTCTTTCATTTTGCTTACCCTCATCCTCACTAGTTTGCTCTATGTGACTATGTCTAGATGTGGAAGGAAAGGGTGAATGATGTGATGAAGGGGAAGAAGAAGGGTAACCATCGCCATGATGATGTTTCTTACCTTCTCTTCGGTGGGTATGGCCCCAATCGTGATGACGATCCAAATGCCCGTCCTTATCATGTGTTTTTGTTCCCTCAATGAACACTTGGTGTTCATGGGGATTAGAACTAGGGTTTTGAATCATGGAGTGTAGGTTTTGATACCCTACCTCCTCACCATCGTGAGGGGGAACATCATTTGATGGAGAACCTATTATAACTAGTTCACCATCTCCAATTTCACTTAGGACATGTGGGACCCCTTTGCCCTTCAACGATGTATGGTAGTTCTTCTACCACAAGTCCCTTAAATGTTGCGACATTGTGGGATGGTAATCCCTTGTATCGTAATCTTCTGCAATGTATTTAGTGTATAGCTGCATCATGCCTATCTGTGCAAGAGCACGAAGGAGCATGTTGGGGAATGCATGATCTGGTGGTAACACTATGTTACCTTGCAAATCACGCCAACACAGTTGTTCATCCTGATGGAGGATAAAAGTAAAATTGGGTATATACTCATTGGGATGAGTATACACCACTCAATACTATTGAGGAACTGGTGGTTCTCGGTTATGCATGTTAGACCGCCGACTGTCTCTTGTGTGATCCCTAGGTGGTGAAGTGCTTTTATGAGAAGAAGAAGACATCGTTATCTTGTCAGTGTGCTATTGACCGTTGTTTAAAATTTCTTCTGATTAATGCTAAGGGTTCATTTAAGCTTCCCAATGATTTGGATGATTTCCTATGTTCTACTTAGCACAAACAACTTAGTCCCTGACAACGGTGCTAATGATGAGTGGCGAGGTACCCCTACACTCAACCATACGAATATGAGCATTACACGCGTGATTCGGTCAAACTCCACAAACTAAGTGCCTACACACCTTATGGAATACTTAAGGTTAATCATTCATTAACTTCCCATACTTACTTGTATTTGTCACAGTTGTATGGTTAAGTAAGTCTGAGGTATGTGATTTTTATATCTTTTCTATTTTATCGCCTATGCTAATGAGGGAAAAGGTGAAGAGACTAATTAACTAACTTTAACTAACTAAGTCTTAATTAACCTAGCATTAGTATCCATTCCCACTTACCGTTCACACCCTAAACCAATGCAACCTTCTGGGATTACCAAACGTTATTTGTTGCTAGGATTACCAAGCGTAACGCACATGCTCTAAGTGGTCGTATTGAATGCACTTAACTATGGGAGAAGGGTTGAGAGAGATTTAACTAACTAATAAAGAATTTAAATGATGAACAATAAATAACAATAATTAAAGTCATATTTAGCCTATTCCATGCACTGCAAGGTTTATCCAATAGTTCGTCTTTATTGTTGTACACAATTGTGCATTCAGGTACAAAATTGCTCAAATAAAGATCCATTCACTTTGAAGCTCCTACTACGGGCACATGGAAATTATTCTATCTCTGGAGAGGTAAAACTACCAAAGTTTCACTGAGGGTCTAGATCTAGATTGAGAAATAAGGGAGAGCCACCTCTTATTTGTAGATTTGGTGGCGCGCTACGATATTGCGTACATGATATCGCAGGGGAAGACGCAATATCGTGGCCCATGCAATATCGCGTCCCATCAGAAAGATTTTCTTGATTTCATTATGTTTTTATTATTTTCAAAGTTGAAATTATTTAGGGAGCTTATGGAATGGGTCCTTTTGGGATCTATTAAGATAGGCTTCACACCACTGTTCAAGAATAACAAGAGTTTAAGAGAATAGTAGTGGAACATCTTCATCTAACTCCTTTACTTCTTGATTAGTAGACATCTTTTGCATCTTAGCTTAAACTTTATTGTAAGTTATCATAAAAAATGGTGGCATCACAATGATAATAGATTAAACCTCATAATCCTTGCCCAAGAAATATTTGAACAATGGTTTAGAACTTGTTCCTATAGGTTACTCATTATGGTATCCAATTTCTTTTGTTCTACATTAAAAGTCTCTAACAATACATTCTTTTTATGAATGAGATCTTTTATTCAATTTTGCATTATATCAAGCTCTTCTTAAATTTTAGAGGTTTTATTTTATATTATTAGTATATCATCCTCAAACTCCATAATCTTAACCATTAGTTCTTCTAATTTGTTTACTTGCTTCATCTCTATAGTAGAACCCATGGTGTTTCTTGCTTTCTTTAGTATTACTAACTCTTAAGATTACTTCTTTATAAATTTTATCATGCCTTCAACCTCTCCTTTAAAGTTTTTCAAAGAACTAGGATATTTCTTTTTTTCTCGATTAGTGGCTATTAAATCTTTATTCCATACCTTATTTTATGTTAAAGTAGCATCAAAAGCTATTTTATTAGTTCTCAACATTGAATCATAGGCCTTTTCTCTAAAATAATGTTTCACCATAGTGTAATTAAAAAACATTAAATCATGTACAAAATCATTACTCACTGTAATGGAATTTATTTTATAGAATATGCTAAGATCTTTATTAACCATGCATCAAATTACTCATGAAAAGTTATCTATATTCATATTCTTAAAATATTTCCATTCAGATTTATTATATAATGTTTCTTCCAAGAGACTCTTCTCCACTAATGTCTTAAGAAATTTTATGATTACTTCTTAATGAATAACATTATTTTCAAAACTATAGTGTTGCATCACTGTACATATTGTGGATGGAGTCAAGTAATTAGTTTTAATTTTACTTTGCCTCTTAAACTAGACATTAGTATGATATTTTATGTTTGAAAGCTTCATAGTAGTCTACTCTATCTTTAATAATAATTCAAGAAATAACTACGAAAGAAACTCTTTATTATTACTTTTCATCATAGCAATGACATCCACAATATTAGTGTTAATAAAAAGTTTAGCACATGTTGGAAAGAAGTACCTATAGGAAAACTTTAGGGGCAAATGTCATGTAATATGAAAGTATCTATCCCTTCATTTCTAGTTTAAGATATTCAACTAATGGACTAGCCAAAATTTTATTCTATATTACCTTCATTGCATTAATTTCATGTCATCTCTAACTAATCCATGTAACACTCAATTTTATGTAGGATAATTTGGTATTTTGCTCCTTTAGTGCACATTTGTTTAGCCAATTTTTTTGTTTAGTAATTATCTGTCGATTTTCTTGCTTTTTTAGATTTTAATATTTTAATATTATTTTCTACAACTTAACTACTTCTAAGATCTATTATCATACATAAGACATTAGTTAATGTTTTGACCAAGCTTGATCATATTTTGACTAGTTTGGACCACATTTTTTCTTCTTTTTAAATTATTCTGCCATATAGAACTATGGTTTCATGAAATTTTTCATATTTTTGATCCCTAAGATGACATGAATGGTATCACCCTAGAAGGCAAAGCTAGTCAACATGTTAGTAGGAATCACAAGGTACGTTTGCTGGCTTGTTGTAACTTGGTTCTAAGATCATAACAAAATTTTAATATACTTTTGGATTCATCTTAAAAACTAAAGCAATGTTTCTAAAATGATCCCCAACCTATAGAAAATGGAAATTTATGAAAAATACCAAAACAACATTTCTAGGACTTCAAAACACTTGAAAACTAGAAATCAATAACTATTGGTATTTTAGTAGCTATAGGAGCCTAGAACCATCATAAGAGGGTTAGATTTCCATTTGAAAATATTTTAATATTTTGCATACATGCATATGAATTTATACTTTTTATTTGGATCCCATTTGACACACTAGAATTTTTGGTTTGGTGAGATTTCTTAATCTGTTGGCTTAGATCTTCTAGTTTGGACTTTTAACATTTTTTAAAATCTATATAACTATTTTTTTAATATAATGTGAGATTTAGACTCATCAATCTTTCAACTAACATATGAATCTTTTAGATTTATCAACTATACACTTAATATGAGATTTAGGCTCACCAATTCTTTGGTTTGGAATAGTAAGCTTTGTTGAATGTATAGTTTGTTTCCCTACCATCTACAAATTTGTTTATTAGATCTCTTATATATTGGTTTGGTATTCAATTGGTTTGACCAATTTGAAAATATGTGGATTTTAGACTTACTAATTTAACAATATGTCGATTTTAGTCTTGCCAATATGTGGGATTTAGACTTATCAAACATTTAATAATATGTGGGTTATAGACTTACCAATCTAGTAATATGTGGACTTCAAAATTAGTAATCATTTGCAAATATGTGAATTTTAGATTTACCAATCTATTCATTTGTTAGATAGGTTAGTAAGTTGGTGTAGAGACACCCCTTTCAATCCCATTTCTTCTTTTCTAAGAGTGTTTTTATAGATTTTGAATGCTAGCAAGATGTCTAGGAGGACAAATAGACATCTTAAATAAGATCTAAGTCATCATAGGAGATGCCTAGCTAGTTGTAGAGATGTCTCTTCCTAATTGGAGATGTTTCTTGAAATATGTCTTCTCTACACTAGAGATGTTTCTTCCAAGAGAGATATATATCCCATCCTCTAGATACATCTTTCAAATATCAAAGAAATCTCTTTTGAATATGGATTTTTATAGAAAGATATCTCTACATGCATGAAGATGATTTGTATGAATGGAAAAAGATTCGAGACAAGTTGAGAAACAACTAATACAAATGAGAAACTAATAGAAACATTTAGGAATCTTCAAGTTAAGCCTAAGGAAAGGTTTCTAGATTTATTATCTCAAAATTTTAATAAATATTATTGTGTTTCATAGTTTTAAAATGAGATGAGAGAGAGAGGAGATTGATGATTGCATGAGAACATAAGTTTGAGAATGTATGACCACATATGTAGATCTATGATTAAATTGTATGTGTGTGACTATTTTGGACTTATGTAAGCTTGATCTCATTCATTTGTGCATTCCATTGAGGATAATCATTGTGTGATTATAGAGCCTCATGATTTGTAATAATGTTTACCTATTTGAAAGTGATTTGGATGTTGTGGGTTGTGGAACCTTATTGTAATCTTATTTACATTAATTGAAGATAGCTTGTTTTCTTATTTTCTACAATATTGAATTATCTTTCATAATATTTGGATCTAGTGAGAATTAAACATTAAATCAAAAGGAGTGAACCTACTTTAGTGTTATTGGTATCATAGCATGTAGGTTGATTTTTGCATGGAAATTGGTTATGGAATTTTGTCAAATTTATATGATGCCTAAGAAGAAATAAGTTTGATCCCTAAATAGAAACATGGAGAGAATGAAGTTTACCTTTTAATTGATAGTTGCTTGACTGGATGAGATTAATATCAAGGTAGATAGAAATGCAATTCATAGGTGTATTTCAATCCATGAAGATGACAAGCATGCACATTCAAACGATGATGATGAAGTATTTTAGATGGATGAAGAAGTAAATGATGAGGATGAATAATCTATATATGAGAGTATAGGAACCTATCAACCAAGGAGTGAAATGGGAAGAAATCTACTTTCTTATATAAGAGTCACAAGAGCTTCATCAGTGGTCGTTACTTCTTTTCATGGTAAGCTTTTTAATGAAGATAAAGAAAGGCTTGCTCAAGTAATGAGAATTGTTGCTAGACTTCTGTATGAAAAACTAAAGAATTTTAATGATATAGATGGTATAAATGCTTTGTCAAGTTGGTTAAAGGTAACTAACAATCAATTCAAGTTGGAAGAGTTACAAAACTAATTAAGGATACCTATTTCTGAATCTATATTACAAGGTATGGCTTCTAGTTGGTGGGAAAAGAAGTCCCAAGCTTATGAAAGATAAAATGGACAACCTATCATGGATTGAAACTTGATGAAATATAGGTTAAGAAGAAAATTTGAACAGTCTTGTTGGAGGCAAAAGACAATCATGAAGTTGAAAGTCTTAAGACAAAGCAATAAAGATGTCAAGAAATTTTACAAAAAATGTTGTGAACCATTCCATCAAGCTAAGGTAAACTAGGAGTATGAATAGACTTTAATCTATGTAAAAGACCTCAAAATTATGTATTAATATGATTTATTGTTTTATAAGCCACAAACTATTGATGAGGCTTATAATTTGGCAGTCAAGGAAGAGAAGAAACTAAGCAATTTTGGAAATAGGGATAAACAATCTTCCAAGGAAATGAATAAGGTATCCAAATCATAGAAGAGATCAAGTCCAAATATGAAGATAAGGATGAAATCCATGACAAGAAGATAGAAAAGGATGATGAGAAGGAAAAAGCCAAGAAGGACCAAGGTAATGAAGGCACCAACTTATCCAAGGTTTAGTGCTTTAAGTGTAGAGAAATGGAACATAAGCAATGGGTATGTCCACTTCCCAAGGTATCTAAGGGCAAGGATGTGTAAGCCATCAAAGTAAAGCAAACATATAGCCAAGCTCTTTAGAGAGGTTATCTTAATGATCCCAAAATAAAAAAAGTTCCTAAATAAATTTTTATGAATTCATGAGGAATATAAATATAGGCAATCATCCTACTAGAAAATTATTATTTAGGATTGGATCTAGATGTTTCTTTGATTGGGAAATTGATTCATTTTTTCATTGATGGAAGAGCCAAAAAAAATTTTATTTCATCTAGAGTGATTGTTATATTGGGTTTGGTAACTAATCCTCATACAAGACCCTACAAGATACATCAATTATCAAGAGATTACTATCAAGAGGTTAGAGAGTAATGTGTTTTGAAATTTAAAATTGGAAGTTTTAATGACCTTAAAAATATGATGTACTTTTAATTAAGTATGCTGATGTAATTCTTGATAAACCATGGAATTTTGACAATGGTGCTCAATTTGATGGGATAAGAAATCTTTGAAGAATAGCTAGACCTAATGGAAATCATGAGTTGATTCCTATTATAGTTAAAGAAGGGAAGTAGCAAAGTTTACTTAATGCTTTTTTAACCCTTTTGGGAAAGAGGGAATACATTAAGGAACATGATGGAATTGGTTTTAATTTTTGTTTATATCAACAATTACTTCTAGCCATGATGATATGTAGGTAGAACTTCCAACATGTATGAAAGGATTAGAGAAATAATTTTCAAGGTTTTTTAAGGGGAAGTTGGATGAATTACCACAAATGAATAATGTATAACACTAAATTGATTTCATCCCTAGTACTACCATTTTAAACAACGGAGCATACTAAATGACACCAAATCAGTAATGTAGAATTACAAAGATAAGTAGAGGAGTTACTTGCAAATGGCTTCATGAGAGAATTTATTTCATCTTTATAGTTCTAACAACAATGATGAATGGAGGATGTGCATTGATTCTAGGATAGTGAACAAGATACTAGTGAGGTACAAGTTTTCTATTCTACGGATGGATGATATCTTTGATACCCTTGCCAATGTGAGGGTTTTTAGAAAAATTGATTTAAAGAGTGGTTACCATAAAATTTTGATCAATCCTTGTAATGAATTAAAAATAGCTTTTAAAACATTGAATAGATTGTTTGAGTGGTTGATGATGCCACTTGGGCTCATGAATGCACATGCTGCATTTATCATGTTGATGCATGATGTACTTAAGGACTTGATTGGTAGGTGTTGTTGCATTATCTTCTTTGATGATATTTTGGTATAAATCTCTAATATTTAATGATAAATGTAAATAAAAGCCATTTCTTTAGAAGAAAAATCATATACTTGGGACATATGGTTTCTAAAAATCAAATTCAAATGGAAACTACTAAGGTGAGGGTTATTAGAAATAGGCCAAATCCTAAGAACATTGGGAAGATAATATCATCTATTTGTTCAATATATTTTTATTAGAGATTCTTAAAAAAATTTCAAGAGTAATTCTTAACCTATGTGTTATTTCCTAAAGAAAAATAAAGATTTCAAATGGTTTAATGAAATCCAAAGGATCTTTGACTTGTTCAAAGCAAAAATAACCAATGAACAAGTTACAATACCTAATTTTTAGAAGCTCTTTTAGCTAAAGATGGATGTAAGTGAACTTGCCATTCATGGGGTACTTTTACAAGAAGGTAGACTTGTTGCTTTCTTTTCTAAAAAGTTGAATAAGTCAAGGAAAAAATATAGTGTATATTAAAAGGATTTATATGTTATTCTTCAACCAATCAAGCATTGGAAGTAATACTTATTACCTAAGGAGTTGACTTTGATGATGGACTACAAAGTGCTTTAGTTTTTAAATTTCCAAAAGAAGTTAAGTGCTAAACACATGAAATGAATTGCATAGTTATAGGAGTTCAATTTTGTACTTAAGCACAAAAATAGAAAATCCAATGTGGTAGTTGATGCATTATCTAGGGTGCATTGAATATCAAAATTCCTTATGTTGAAGATATGAATGATTTTGCTAATTTGTATGAACATGATCTAGATTTTGGGTAGGTTTGGAGGAGCCTCAAGGAACCATTATTGAGTACAATAGACCAATGGATGGACTATCATATTTAAGAAGAAATATTATTCAAAAATGGAAAGGTATGTATTCCTAATTGTCATTTTAAAAAAATATTTTTTTTGAAAAGCATTGTAGTGGCATGAGAGGTTATATGTATAGGGATAAAACATTGGAGCTTGTGGGTAGGTACTATTTTTGGCTAGGTATTACAACTAAAGTTTCAAAATTTGTGAAAGAGTGTTTGAAATGTTAGAAATTCAAAAGATATAAAGGATTGAATGGATAGTACATACCTCTACCAATTCCCAAGGGTCCATGGGATATTTTGTCAATGGATTTTATGAGTGGTATCCTTGGTGCAAAAAGATGAGTGATGTATCTCATGTAGCAAATTTATTTTTTTAGGATGTTATGAAGTTGCATGGTATTCCTTGGAATATTGTTAATGATAGTAACTCCAAGTTTACTAGCCATTTTTGGAGATCCCTTTGAAAATTTTGAGGGAGGAACAAAGTTGAATTTTTTACTGCATATCATCTACATTTTAATGGCCAAAACAGATTGATAAATAAATCTTTGCTTAATATTTTAAGGTGTTTATGCTGAATTTTCATGTAATAATGCTTTTCATATTGCCATTGGAAAAATATTATTTGAAATGAATTATGATTTTTGTCCTAAGATGGTGGAAAATTTAAGGAGATTTGAGGGAGAAGCTTAACTAAATATTGATTTTATGTAAGAGATGAGAGATCTTCATGCACAAGTGAAAGTAAATTTGAAGAAGAAGATTGAAGAGAGAGTTCTCAAGAGAAATGAGAGTAAGAAGAAGCCTAACTTTATTGTTGGTGATCTATTTTGGGTACACCTAAAGTAGAAGAGATTAAAAGATGTCAACTTCTTCAAGTTGAAATTTCAGAAGATCGGTCCATTCAAAATTAGGGCCAAAATTAATGATAATGCTTTTAAGATTGACTTACCTAATGATTTTGGTATGCCTTTTGATGGGATGCAATATCACATGGGTCGTGATATCATGTACGTGATATCGCGTCTGCCGCGATATTGCATGGGCCACGATATCACATATGTGATATCGCATCTTTCCTTGCGATATCGCGTACACGATGTCACAGTGCACTGCCAGTTCTATAAATAAGAGGTGGCTCTCCCTTGTTTGATAGTTTTAGAGTTAGATTGTAGCGAAACTCTGGCAGTTTTCTCCCTCCAGAGATAGAATATTTTCTAGTATCTGCCTGTAGTGTGGTGAATGTAATTGTACAACATCCTTTATTCGAGTGTGACGTACTTGGACACACACATGACTGGCAATAAAGAGCAAGATTACTTCATCATTGTAGTATTCACTTTGTTTATTTATTTATTTAATTTTTATTTACTGCTTTCCTAATTACTCTCTCTCACCCTTAAACTCACGTTAGAACGTGGAATGAGTATGACTTGATCACAAGCATTTAAGTGTGACTACTTGGTAACCCAATAGCGTACCTAGGATCTGCGCTTGGTAATCCCAATTGTAGTCATGTACAAAGTCCAAGATGTGTACGGATAATCAAGGAATGGATGCTCATCGCACTTAGTCTAGATTAGATTCTCTCTTACCCTTTCCTCCTAGCTTAGATAATATTACTTTCCATTGCCTTCGGGAGTAGAATTAGATTAGGAAACCCATCATACACCTCACTCTGGACTAAACAATACATGATCAATATAATACTAGTCCAGGTGGGAAGATAGCGAACTGCGACCTAAGGATAAATGTCTAGGTGCCACTACTAGTCCGTTTGCGAAGTTCGACCAGATCGCACGTGTAACACTCGTATTCGTATGGTTGAGTGTAGGGGTACCTCACAACTCATCATTGGCACCGTTGCCTAGGATAATGCTAGTTATCTAGATTAATTATATCATACAAAGTCACTGTAAAGGACTTAACGATATATCTTTTAGAAGGAAATAATTATTAAAAGTTACATCCAAATTCACACACAACTTTACAACAATGCCTCTCCTACAAGACAATAATAACACCACACTTAGTGAGGAAGTTCATTGGAGAAACAATGAACTATATGATGATGAAGATTGGAGTACACAACCTGAAGTGGGGGTTTCTTATAAACATGAACAAAAGCAACATCATCACAATGCAAGAAATCATAACTTACCCGATGACGATGAACCCCCACTGGCCACTACAAGCTTAACGCAAATACAAGAGGCTATTTGAATCTCATGTAGGCATCGTAAAGAGATCCATCTACCTAGGCTCATTTTAAACAACTTTCCTAATTTTTCAGGAGGCTATGAATTAGATCCATATCAACATTTACAAGCCTTCTATGATGCTTGCACATGGAATAACATTGATAACGGGTGGCAAAAACTTAAGCTCTTTCCCATGACACTCGTTGTCCAAGAAAAAGTATGGTATGGATCGTTAAAACCAAATTCAATACAATGTTGGTCAACAATGGTAGAAGTATTTAACAAAAAATATCAAACCTACGCAAGAGTGCCAACCTTGAGGAAACAAATCCAAGAGTAGAAAAAAGCACAATAGGAACCCTTGGACATGGCCTTAGAAAGATATTATGCACTATTAAATAACTGTCCAAGCCATGAGTTCTCTAAGGAAAGGCTAACATACCATATTATTGATGGGCTTCGTGATGCAACCAGAGAGACCTTAGGGATGTATGCCCAAGGTCAACTATACAAACTACAAACCCATCAAGTCCAAGAGCTTATTAAGAGAGTAGCAAAAGAAGAAGGAGAATTGGCTAGATGGGAGAGTGTTGAAAAACATCAATAGGACCAAAATCTCAACTTAACAAAGGTCCATGATCATAAAAAGGAGAAATCAACCAATCTCAAGGTGGAAACATCATCTTTGCCAATACAACAATCATTAGAAGAAGTTGAGGCAAAGATCAATAAGATGTTGGAATGGATATATCAAAAGTGTGGAGAATTTATCAACATTATTGGAGATAGAGTTTTGACAACCCAAGAAGCAGGACAAAAAAGTAGACAATCAGAAAGAAGGGATAAGGAAAATAAGAGCTCAACTACTGATCATACATATGAATGCAACATTTTCCTGTACGATCACCCCAAGGGCCAATGCCCAATCTTTTTACATTTATATGAGCATTGGGGGAACACGCTACATCCAGAGTTCGTACAGAGATACTGTGTTTGATCACAGTGGCAACAATCCCAGTCATGGGGGAAACCACCCTTACACTGGAGGCACCCTTCATATCATCTGAATCCAAACGCTTATCAAGTTCAACATCCTGATTCTCCAACTAGGCCACCATACTCTATCGCACCACATTACTATTCTCCATAATACTATCAACCCATGCCTACAACACAACCACCACCTTGTGCACCTTATACTCCTCCTAACTTTCAACATTCTCATCCTTTCCCTCCTTCCACAGTGCCACCAACTGTTCCTAAGGTACCTGCACCACAACAACAACCCATGAACAACACTTGTGCTACTACTACTAATAGCAGTGAAAAGCCTCCTCAACATCAAAAGCTTCCTTTCTTTAAACACAGCTGTAAGAAGGGACAAAAAAATTCTGAGGCCACTGCATCTTCCAACCTAGCACAAGTCCCACACTTGGGTGCACCCTTACCTTCGAACCCAATGCCTCATGTAACTCCATCAGGGCCACCAACTCACACTCCAACAAAAATACGGCCCAATGAACATAGAAATGGAGAGCGACAACCCAATCCTTGCATACCATCTAACGGTCCCAAACATCATAGTCGGTTAACTCGTTATTTGGGAACTACATCGTATAAATTTCCCCACTATGCTCATTATAATCAAGTGTGTGAAACCCGATGGGGTAAATATGACCAAGCCAGAATACTTCCAAAATGCAAGGATCCCTATCATGAATTATTAATCCTTACCATCCTCAACCATTTAGCTATGAGGGATATCCCTCATTCTAATAAGCAGGATTAATAACCACTTTTTAGTTTTCTTTAATTTTACAACTTTTTGTTTTCCAATTTTTTATTTTTCAATTCTTTATTTTATCTTTTTACCTTTTTGTGTTTTTGTCTTTTTACATTTTTTGTAAGTAATCTCATCTATGAATAAAACACTCATGTGGATCATTGGTTGAGGTGTGTTCTATGTTATTGAGTTTCAAACGATCAATTATTTGGACAGTGAGCCCATTACACCCACTCATCCATTCTACAAATAAGAGGTTCTGTTCAAGGGTGCAGTGATATTCTTGAAATTCTTAAAACTTAAAATTAATTTTGTGTTCATTGTACCCGGAATGAAGTAGGATGGACCAAGAGGGAATGATTTGGGTGCGACATCAAGGGGACTTGTGGATTCTCTCTGGTGACGTCTGTGAGAGTTATCATGCAACATTGTTGTACTAAGATCCTTGTAGATCTAACGAAAAATGGGAGTAAGAGTAATCAAAAGGGCACTCAAAAATCCAATGTTGTTCTAGGGGATCCCACTAGAAAGACATGCATCCATGCCTGAAGGTTGGCAGCTTCTCTTGATTCAGTACTCCAAAAAAAACAAGAAGAAAGGAAAAAAAAGAGAAGAAAAAGAAAAGTGCCACAAAACAAAAATCACTCCTCCCTTGAATTAAACGCTAAGTGATCGTATGCCTTACTGTTATGGTACTCTCATTGTTGCTCATTGATGAGTGGCGAGGTACCCCTACACTCAACCATATGAAACGAGTGTAGCACGCGCGATCCAGTCGAACTCCACAGACTAAATGCCTAAACGCCCCATGGAACACTTGGGGTTAATTATTCGTTGTTTTCCCAGACTTACTTGTTATTGGCACGGTGTATGGTTAAGTAAGTCCAAGGTATATGATTTTTTTAGTCTTTTCAGGTTTATCTCCTATGCTAAAGGGTGAAGGGTTGAAGAAACTAACTATCTCTAACTAAGGATCTGAGTCTAAATTAACTAGCGTTAGCATCCATTGCCACTTACCGTACACACCCTGAACTGTGCAACTGTTGCTACCAAACGCTAATCGTTACTGGGATTACCACACGTAACGCACGTGCTCGAAGCAGTCGTACTGAGGCACCTAACTAGCCTAAGTGTGATAAGTAGACGATTCCTTAACTATCTGTACACACCCGTAGGTGCTTGTAGCCAAGTCGTACTTACCCCACGTTCTAGGAGATAAGGGTGAGAGAATCTAATCGCGATGAGTAGTCGATTCCTTGCTTAGCTGTACACATTCGTCAATGCTTGTAACCAAGTTGTACTCATGCTGCGTTACTAGGAAAGCAATAAATAACATTAATTAAATATATCCATGTACTGCAAGGTTTATCCACAAAGTTCATCTTTATTGCCGTACACAACTTGCATTTAGGTACAAAGCTGCTCGAATAAAGAGCCGTTCACTTGGGGGACTCCTACTGCGGGCACATGGAAAATATTCTATCTCTAGGGTGATCAATCCACCAGAGCTTCACTACTTATAACTCTATTGATTAAATGAGGGGAGTGCCGCCTCTTATTTATAGATTTGGCGGTGGACTGCGATATCGCATACGTGATATCGTAGGGGAAGACACAATATCGCGGCTTGTGCTTATCGCGTCTCATCATACCCCCATGACTGAATGAAAATTCGTCCTCGAGTTCCTTACAATAATATCAGGAAGGTATGGAATTATTGAGGGGAATGGAACTAATGGGATGACATGTGAACGGATCATTATTACAAGACTTGACAAAACTGGTGTTCATGACAACAAGGGTGAACACCTTATTACAATGACATCAGGCCTTTGTTGGCAGCTTGAGAGAAAGAGAGAGATAGAAAGAAGTGTTGCTGCTGCCAGAGCTAAGATTGC